>BOPP01000006.1:18024952-18071091 GCA_017312745.1 Gryllus bimaculatus | reverse complement strand
CGCGCCGTTTAATGCTGCAAGTACTAGGAATAATGGAGCGGCTCCAAACCTCATACGGCCTTCAAAGGCGATGCGCTCGACCGCGCGCCGCGCTCTGCTCCACCCGCCCTCCCGCCGCCAGTACGTCTCCCAACCAGCCTCCTCCCCGCCTTCCAGACCAGCTCTTGCAGCCCTGCTCCACACGCGCCACCCAACCTCATCTCGCCTCACCTTCCACCCCGCACCGCCGAAACCCCCTATCCGAGCCCCGCTTTTCCTGCCCCGACTCCCGCCTGCCGTTCCACTCTCCGGCCGCCCAAACCTGCCTCCCAGCCCGCCCCCTCCCGCTTCCCTCTTGCACTCCAACTAGCCTCCCAGCCCTACTTTTCTCCCGGCCGTCCTCCAGACCTTGCCCTCCTCCGCACCTTCCAGCCCCGCCCTCCAGCACCGTACCTCCAGCACCGCCCTCCAGCACCGCCCTCCAGCACCGCCGCTCCAGCTACCGCCCTCCGAACCGCCCTCCTGAACCGCCCTCCGGCACCCGCCCCTCCGGCACGCCTCCAGCACCGCCTCCAGCACCTACCGACCCCGCATAGCGCCCACTTCACCCCGCAACTCGTATGTGCACAGTGCCAGACACGCCTCTCAGCACCTTCTTCAGTACCCCTCCCTTGCCCCCTTCTCGCCCCCCGTTCCCACGCCCACTTCACGCATCCAACCACTCCCGCAAGCGCTGCACCTCGCTCTGTCCCTTATTTCGCGTCCTATCGCGCTTCCGTTCCCATCCCTTCGCATCCATGCTGCGTTCCCACAAAAAAACACGACCCACTCCCCTCTACACCGTCCTGTTACATTGCTTCCTGCCTCACCCGCCCTCGCCATTCCTACCCGTTCCTCCCCCTTCCCCCACCAGACCTCTCTGCACCATACTATCCCACCACGTCGTCTCGTCCGCGCCCGCTTCGCAACACTACCGACCTCACGTCACCCAGCCACAATCAGCCAGTCTCTCACACCAGCACCCCGCCTCCTGCCCCAACGTCCCTCACCCACTCCACTCGACCCTCCTCCTAGCGCACGACCACAGCGCAGCTCCGCGCCAATGACGGCTTCCTCGATTGTACTCGTCACGGCCCCAACTGCTGCTTCTGCAGCAGCCAGCAGCAGCACCGAGCGAAGCATCCAGGTTGGCCGCGTCTGCCTCCATTCAATGGCCAACGGGCGCCTTTCTCCGCTCTCAGCGGGCGCACAGCTTCCCAGCACCTCCCTCCAGCACAGCCCTCCATCACCGCCCTCCAACACAGCCCTCCTGCTCCGTCCTCCAGCACAGCCCTCCAGACCGCGTCACCCAACCCGCCATCATGCCACGCCATCTATCCACGCCGTCCAACCCCGCTTCGCCAACTTCACCCCAACTCGATGCCCAACTTGATGCGCACCCCACACCTTCTTAATCTCGCAAGTCGACCGCCTCGCAGCTGCATTCGCTACGGACGCCGCCGCCGCCGTCGCCGCCGCCACACCCAACTCCAAATTCACCACCACCACCACCGTTACAACCTTCATTTCCACTTCCCGCACCGCTAATTGTACTGTACAGCTTCAGCACCAAAACAATTACCTCCACTACCTTGAACACAACCTTCATAACCCTGATCATGATTTTCTCAACAATAACCACCATTACCTCCTTTATTTCCAGCTCCACTACACCGACTTAGAAGACTGAGGGTATCAACTAATTCCACTCACTCCACTACCTCTGACCGTGAGATCCCATGAAGGTTCGAGTCTCGACGGTGGCAGGATTCTCGAAACTAGCCACATAGCTAGGTCGAATTCAGGCGGTGACTGGAGAAGACTTTTTCTAATCACAGCAGCCGACCCCAATAAACCCCACGAAAAGAGCCATGGACCGCGATATTTACTTCATCCACTTTGTAATATCTTCATCCCTTACTTACACACATACACTTTCATGTACTACACATGTCGAGAGACCAGTTTGGATCTTAGAACTCGTACCGCCTTGGGCGGCGCACCGCTGGTTGGAGATACCTGGTGTACAGAAAACCTAGCACCTCACAGCAACACTCACTCTGTTGATACAACATCATGTTAAATCCGCACACTAAAAATCCTGAACGTCACTTCAACTATTTGCAAGGCACAAATATACACTTACTGCTCAAAATCAACCTCAAAATGTACAATGCGACAACCATCATTCTTATCCTATAGCATTTTCAGATTGTATTGTTGCTGAAAATAATTTCAATCATTTCCTTTCCCTCGTAGAGTTGCACTTGCATTTACCATCCATTTGTCGCCATTTAGTCTCAATGCTCAGGCGAAAGGTCACTTTATGCACCTGACTTCCAAACGGTTCTTTCCGCCACGCCGTCGTTCATCATGCCACCTTTTCACAATATCGCCATCACTTTTCTGGCTCCCAACAATAGAGAAGCCTCATGGCTGAGCGGTATACTATCCACATATTCTGCAATAAATAAAAAAATACCTTCACTCGTACCTCATGAAAAATGTAATCATGAATAAGAACGAAGGAAGAAAAAAAGAGATTGAAATATCTACGACTCTTCTCGAACCTCGAAACACTTCTCGAACCTACGAACCTCGTCTCGAGGTTTTCTGGCTTCTAACAACAGAGAAAAAGTCATGTGTCTAAGCTGTGTACTATCACCACGATCTGCAATAACAAAATCCCTTCACCAGTACCTCATGGAGGTTCTTATCATGAATAAGAATGAAGAAAGAAAGAGTTTGGAATATCTACGACTTCTGAAGGTTCAAGATTCCAAAACGTTTTCTTTAATAAAGTAATAAAGGAATGTAAAAAAAATGACGATATCAAGGAAATAGTGTTTTATGGTTCGAGTGGTCTCGATTTGAGCTATCAGAATTCGCTAAATGAAGTCGTAGGCTTCCGCGGTCATGTGGGTGATCTGGGCTTTCCCGCGTCACCTGGATAGGCCACATCACCCATATGGGAATTCGCCTTTCCTTGGTCCGAACTACAAGAATTATTCCAGTCACCGCGTTGGTAGTAATCAAAATCCCATTGCATCGCCATCACCAGCGCTCCCACACCATCACCACCTCCGCCGCCTTCGCTAACGTGCCACGCCGCGCCGCGCCCCCTGATCGAGCACAATAGGCGGCGCCGGCGCAGGCGAAAACCTGCCACCGCCCCCCCCTCTTGCCCCTCCCACCACCTGACGCGATCGTATCATAACCACTTTCACTGGCGAGCAGGCATTCCAGCGCAGACTCCGCGCCCGCCCGCACTCGGCAGCACAGCGCCGCTCCCCGCGCGCGCATTCGCGATGCAGCGACCTTTGCTCTTTGGCTAGTGCGAAATGGAAGTCACTTTATTTATTCTCTTTGATTTTTTTTTTTTTTTGATCGTCCAAATAAATTTTATTGAGAGTGAGGATTGGTTTCCGAGAGAAGTATAGAAAATAAAATATCTTAAAACATCCACTTTAATAGCCAATTTAATGTGGAATATACGTGGCTAGAACGCTTCTTGGACCAGTTATGACCACATCATCAGACATACACTTGAAAATCATAAAATTACAACTCAGAAGGATCAATCGTGTAATTAACGTAAAGGAATTAAAATTAAAATGGTGTCGGGCGGGGAGGGGGCGCCCACCTGCCGCCACACCTAACTTGGCCACTGAAGAACACAAAATATATAACACAACACTGACAGACAGAACAAAAAACACAGTTTAATATGGATGGGGGGAACTCAATCGAGTACTTAAAATTTATTTAGTGTCTTGGGATACTTTCGCTTGATATGTGAGAAGTATAGACGGTATTGGGGTTGGGGGGTCTATGAGACGTAGTTGAAAATGTCGGGAGTCGGGAATCTTTTGCATGTTAAAAAAGAAGTCATTAGATGTGTATGCAGTTTTGGATGGAAAGAGATTCTTTGGCTGTGTAAAGACATATTCTACGAAACTGAGAACAATGTCTTAATAATGGTTATTACAAAATAATTGTCATAATAATCAATTGCTCCATATAACAATAATACATTTCATATTGTAACTAATATTAGTACAAATTATGACCTTCTGGTAACTACGGTCAACATTAGTTGTGCACCTTTTGCAGGACGAAAAGTCTAATTTAAACGTAATTTGTAGTTCATTGTAATTTTTACAAAGTGGATGAAACGTTGTTTGATATTCAAGTCCTAAGACCTTATGATATTTCCATCGTCAATAACTGAAATAATCGCCAGTATTTCAAGGAAAAAATATGTAGTAAGACGTGTTCTCTTAAGTACATAATCGTTTGTTTCCATATTTCTTCCAAATTTCTGATAAAATGTCTGAGACTGTACGACATAAACGCGACGTATACTGTAGAGTTTATCGTACTTCACATTTATGTCTTTTCTGACGATTTAAATACGAATTAAGTATGATCAGATGAGTTTTGTTTATTTTCTTCGAAGCTTGCTAATTATTGTTATAATTTTTTACCTAAATTCTAAGAGAAACAAATAAAATAACTCTTCCCTTTATTCATGATGATATTCAAATAGAATTCATTAAATGGATCACGTCATTTTGTTGATCCAGTCGAGTGTCGAAACATATGCTCTTCTTTCATAGGTGTCTGGTGGTTTGTATAACAGTATGTCAGTATTGCAATGACCTTTCATTTCGATTACTCATCGTAAAAGGATTATGTTTCTCATAAGTAGTTCAGAGAACGTGACATGCAGAACACATCTGCATGAAACCTGTGTGCGCTCGGTACATTGAGAGATTGCTATCTCGCATCCGGGAGGAGCCATGAAGAGCCGAAAGGAGTGCGGGCTGCGCACTTGACGTGAAGAGAAAGGCCGAAAAATCGTGAGTTGCATAAGTGAAGGGACGAGCGAGAAAAAAATTGAACATCACAGAGCAAATAAATCACTTCGCAGTGTAACCATGTGTGATGGAAGCACGTAAAAGATACACTCGCTGGCGTAAGATAGGTTGAGGTGAAGTTGCTATGGTTCAGATGCAGTAGACAGTACGTATACACTAGATACTACGGATACAAAGGAGATTAAATTACAGACATGGATACAGAAGTTGGCTTAGGCTCAAGATGAGGTTGATTGTACGTTCAGTCACAGCGTACGAGGCGTCATGAGATGAATGTTCTGCCACCAGGTTGCACAAACCTACCTGCGGAAATATCTAATTTGTAGTCGATTCACTTCTCAAAGTGATTTTCACTTAATATGAAAGAAAACTGCATTATTCACTCGAATAACTCGTGCCATTTGTTCACAATTATATTATCAAATTTTGACATACATTGTATATTAACTTAATTTACAATTCCATTCTGAATGTGTGACGAATCTTGAATATCTACCCTGTTGTTGTACGTGAATACACACTACTTCAGTAAGTTCTTTTAAGCGCTCAACTGGGTGTTGACAGAAAGGCAATAAACACTGGGTTAACCAGGAAACATCTAAAAAATTACCTGAAAAATGTGAGTTTTTACGAATATTTTTTCCAACTTCTAAAACGTCGAGGTATCATCGAGGTAAGTTATCTACTTGACTCTCAAATCCTTCGAATGTAATATCCTTTCATATAAACTGATGAGTCATTTCATGCAATAAGAAGAAAACACACCAGCATGCCCTTTATATTAGCACGAAATAGATTCTTTACCGTTTTGACCTCAGAAGCATCGATTGACGTAGAAAATGTGTATATGCATGTTTGAAATTTTCTAATTTCGTTGCAGTCGTTTCTCATAGGATGGTAGTGCACATTTCCAAGATTCGAAGCACTGTTAAAGACTCGGGAGGTTATAATTATTACATTTTTTTGCAAATAACGAGTGAAACGCGAATTTGACGATCTTTTAGGTGGCGATGATTCTAACCTGGCCTGAGTTTATGGCCAGGCGCGATCGCAGGCACGCACCCTATTATACACAATTTGCCCCCCAATTCCGACAATTCTTAAATGTTTGTCTTTCGTCGTTTGTATTCAAAAAAGTAGATATTATCCTGAGTTCTTCGATTAACTATGGTCACAACCTTCTGAACTGTATAGAACATAAATCATCAAGAAACTGTTGGACAGTAACGAAGCGTACCTAATAAAAATGTGATTAGGAACATCTGTTCTTCTAACAGAGTAGAATAAGATGTAATTTTTACGGTATGAAATGACTCATCCTGTATTCATTCGTGAAAAATGTCTGCTTCGTGCAATTTATAATACGCCTTCTGTGCATAACTTCGTAAATGTGCTAATGTTGGAATTACTTTCCAGAGTGTCACCAATCGCACTCTAAAAATATATTTCTGTAGATTTGCTCACGAAGAAGTCACAAGTCCTATATACAACCAGTTTCACTCGTTATCATGGAGCGTAACTGGGAAACCGACTTATGTGTCGTAGTAATGTACAAAGTGAGACTTCTGCACCTTGCATTGCATTTTAGAGGTTTAGCTTTCCTGGGTATCCCCTTTCCAAAACCGATTGTGTTTGCCGCTGTCTCTGCAACGTCTCTGACCGAGAGTTTCTACGGTTTGAGTCCCGACTGTGGCGGATATTTGACCATCACTACACAGCTAGGTCGAATTTAGTCGCAGGAAAATTCTAGCACCCGTTTCTGTGATCGGTTGTTTTCTGTGATTTCTCTGATCAGTTCCTCGCAAATGCCGAAGCAGTATTCTAACAAAAGAACCTCGTACTAAGTGCTATCTTTGTCCTTTCCTCTTTACTTATTCTCTTACACATACATGCACTACACACATGCAGGGATGGTGTAGCTGACGTGTAAGTCCGCGCCAGACTTCACAATCCTCCCGGGAGGAACAGCGTCGTTTCTCGAGAAGAAACATTTACTACACTAATGGGTCTAATGAGCATGGCATTTGACGTGCTCGCAATGATCAATCACTATGCTCGTATCTCTATAAATATATCCTGAACCTTCTGGCACTTTGCATCATCGTATGAATTCACACCTAATTCATTTTTAGGTTGAATATCCCAATTTCTGTACCATTTGGCAAAAAAAATTGTGTAGAGTAGAAATATTTACTGATAGGGAAGTGTTAGAATGCTTCAAAAGGATTTAAGAATCGAAAAATACGCCCAGATTTGAATTTTTGGATCCCCAATCGTTTTCATGCCCTGTTAATAGGCAAATTCAGATGCTAGTGGCACTTCGTTTTAATCATACTCTTAGTGAAATCACAGCAGGTAATACTGCATTCGAGAGAATATGATGAACCACGGACGCACCACAAATGGTTAATATTTGAGCGAACGTTTATGCATACTTCTGTTATTTCATTCAACGACCAAATACCCCGAGGCACATTTATGTCAACGAATTACCTCTGTTACGATCTGATGATAATGTTTTGCAAGGTAAACCCGGCAACATAGTTAAGCTCTATTTGTTTTAGGAGAATGTACCTGTTTAATTAAAATCCCGCAATTCACTTTTTCCAAACTATGCACACAGCCCTCTGGTTGTACAAGAGAGACCACACGAGTCTTTGCGGATAGGTAGAGCGAACTCAAATTACACAAGCTTCAAGGAAAACGCATTATAACATTTTTCTCACTGGTCGATCTCAATGGAGTGTTTAAATGGGAAATGTATTTTCAATCAGAAAGAAAGGCAATGGCCAAGTGTGTCATTGGTGAACGTACTGCAAAATGAATTTAGCCCCGTAAGTATAATGTATATTTTCGCTGAATGGTGAGATCTGACGACGCCCTACACGTCGGATAGCGTGTTTCCCTCATCCAGGTATCTCCCACCAGCGGGGAACCTCCCCAGATGGTTTGGTCTCTAAGCTCCTGTCTGGTCCCCCTATGCGTGTAGTGTACGTAAGCGGAGAGGATAGGATAAGGAAGAGGAAGGAAAGATCGCGTGCAGTCGTTTTGTTAGGATACTGCTCCGGCATTCGTCGGGAATCGATCGAAAAACGTGGAAAACTACCGGTCAGGGCAGGCGAGAATTCTTTTTCAGACCTTCATTCACAGATTTATTAAAACCTGTAATATCCTTTGTCTTCTCCGTTCTTCGCAAGTACGTAAGGGCGTTACCCAGAATTCAAATTCCATCAAAGAGCCATTACACGCAAAGTTGGGAGCCTCTGCTGAGCGCGCAAGATGGTCAAGTCGCCCACCATCTGTTCCCCACCTGCAGCGACCAGAGAATTAACACAAAAGCTCTTGGTAATTAGCGTCGTCTTCTGTGTCATAGTGGCCAAGGGGAAGCGGGGCGGGGGGCTGCGGCATGGAATTTGCATAACTTGAGGCGCTCCGTGACGAGGGTTGGGTGGAGGGTCTCTGGAGGAGGTCCTTGAAAACATCGGAAGGGCGAGCACGCTTGGACCGGTTGCCCTCCGGAGACTTCGGGCTATGCAAATTAGCCCGATCGACCCTTTGTGCTCCAAAGGAGTGACGGTATTGGACATAGAGTTGACAATCGTTGCCTTTGTTATTGGAGTAACATTAAGAAACTTTAATGAGAATCGGATGTTGCTAAAATTTGGCAGTTGTACTATCTTTTAGTTTTTAAAGAGACATTTATTGTAAATTTTGAGAATTTAGATAGTTGTATGTGGATAAATAAATAACTTTTTTATGCTATTAGAAAAAAACAGTCTTAATATTTAACTTATCGACCCTGGTTTCCAAAACAAAAAAAAAGTTTCATTGCATAAATGGCATTCAGGGTACATCAAACTCTGTAAAGAGTAAGATGAGGCAATGTCAAAGCAATTTCTGAAGAAGATGAAAACCTACTGGTCGGAGACAAATGTATTATGTAAAACCTGCTCATATAAATAATTACCGACACGATCGTCATGATGGGTTTCGTATGCCGGCCTGTAATCTGGTAAGAATTCATTTTCAGTAAATCTGGTGATTTTCGTGTAGAGTAAGGGAGCTTGAGAATTTTATTTCATCACAGAGCTATAGAAACTGACACGATTTGTATTAGCTATATTTTTGCCCTGGCCGGGAATCAAAACCGGAACAGTCTCCCAGAAAGCTATCACGCTCTATGAGCTTCCTGATGGGCCAGAGGACGTTAATATTAAGGTATTTTGTGAAAAAGAACATGCTACTTGGTAAACCAGAACATTTGAGGTACATGACCTGAAAATGAAAGGAACTAACATTTCGAATTACGCGAATATTGCATTTAAAACATCGAAGTACTTCCCCTGTATTTATCCACGATTAGCAATGATTGTAAGTACCCACAGGAACGAAGTATTAGAACCGCCTCCAGAATTGTCATTGAAGTACTTGGCATCCGACGTGGAACATACGTCGAAAATCGGCCATCGACGTGGAACATACGTCATACCGTAAACTTCCCTGCGGACTATGTACTCTGAGGCTCTACATTTTGTTCATCATAATCCACAAAAATTGTTCAAACCAATGTTTTCAGGAAGTTTGAAGTCCCTACCTTAACAGGTACAAACAGCGTTGCGTTGCTCCAGAGCAGTGAGGTTGCTTGGTTGAGCTTGCTGACTTGAGCAAACCTTTCCAACACAGTCGCCCAACACCCAGGGCAGCAGTGGATACACAGGTTTAACCGAGATCACACGCAATACTTAATAATTTTTTCAGAAATTCAAAAGGTGATGAACTTTATGGATATTAATGTTAAATTATGTCAGTTTAATCACTGGCACTGAGTAACAGTGCACATGATGCAATGTATGGAAGGATAATAAATACTCAAGTGTTCAGATTTGAACTTTGGAGCTTTTACATTTATATAAAACATATTACATTATATTTTGTATTTTTATGCACCAAACATATGTATTTACCAGTACTTGGCACAATTTCATGACCACATTGCCTCTATTCCCTAGCTCTTTATTCTTTTTTTAAAGAATTCACTTAATTTTTATATATTTAATGTGATATGATTTTCTGACTTAGAAATCTTTCACTTGATATATTTACATTTCGTCAAAAACACTTCTTCAAATGTTAATTCAATGTTGTATGTCTGTCTCAGAACCCATTCAAAATTATTTTTCACAATTACGAAAGTACAATAATATTATTTTTTATATTACCAACATTTATGTTTTACCGTCATTTACGCAGTTTTATTGGCCTCTTGAATTCTCCTACGTTTATAATGGAATATTGCCTCTCCTTTTACTCTTTTGAAATACTACACGCTTAAATTTTTTCTGGCACTTCCACTTCTTCGGCTATTCAAATCTAAGGGAAGGATGGCAGGGGCCTTCGACTTCTGCTCCACAAAAACATCACTGAGGCCTTGGGATACCCAGCCGCCCTGCTCTGCCGGCTCTGTCGCTCGAGTTGGAGGCAGAGCCCTCTGCCGGCGGTTGGTTCGATTAGAAGGCCTGGACACCGAATGCACGCGCCTGGGCTCCGCCATCGGGCGTTCCGTGGTCTGCCTGGGCGCCAGAATTTCCACTCGAACGGCTGTTCGAGCGTCGACACGCGCGGTCTCTGGGGCGGGCGCTGCGGCTGAAGCAGAACAAGAGTCTACGTCAGTCCTTCTGCCCCTGTGCCGCGGTCTACCATTCTTTAGGACCCCGAGTCTCCGGAGGCGTGGCTGCTGGAAGCTCGGTGTTGAGGTCGTCAATTGCATGTGACGTCCGTTGAGGATCGTGAGGATGACTGCCTACCTGTGCAGAGGAGCTCCAGCGCAGAAGCACAATGGTGGAGACTCAAGACAGAGCGACGGCGGTCCTCCGGGATGTTCGGGGTCTGGATACCGGCTTGCACGTGCATAAACGCGCCCTGCAGGCACACACAAAACACATTTTCTAATACAGAAGTCTTCTTTGGTATTTCACGTCGTAGAAGATTATTGCATTTTGCCAACCCACAGGTTAAAAATCTCGAATAACTATTTACGCATGACTGCGAACAGTGCCATCTACATCCGGGAGCCCAGAATCTGCGGCGGCACCCACCTCAGAGGCCGCGCGCGTCGCCGCTCGAGCAGCCATTAGAGTGGAAATTCTGGCGCTGGATGAGGGAACGGCCGATGACTCAAGGGCGGCGCGTGCCCTCGGCGCCCTGGCCTTCTCGCCGAGCCGATCGCCGGGAGGCGGCTCAACCTCCAGCTTGCACGTCAGAGCCGGCATAACAGGGCGGATGAGTTTCCGAAGGCCTCGGGCAGGTAGATGCGGAGCGGAAGTCGGAGGTCACTGCCATCCTTCCCCTAAATTTGTTCCTTCGCAGAAGCGAATATACGGCGGGAGAAGGCGGAGGCGGGATCCGTTGAAGCGGCGGCGCAGGCGGAGTTCAACGGAGAGAGGGCTGTCCTTCGCGATGTTCAGTCTTCACACAGGCTTGCATATCCGCGCACTGCAGGCACACGCAAAAAACACATCCCTTATTATAGATGTCTCAAAATAAATGTTACAGGATTCTATGATATTTTAGAACGTAGAAGATTATCACTTTTTGCCAATGAACGTGTGTGAAACCTTTTATAACTAGATGCTTGTAAGCTCTTGTGACATTGCATCTGATGGTGGACAACTCGTTGTGCATTGGCTTTGGAAGGCACACCAAATGATCCTCCAGAACATGCATCTGCCAAAAGACAGTGCACGATCAGAGTCTACCAATCAGAACGCATACGTTCCAAGGGTGAATTCAATAAAACCGATTTCCAATCACATGTTCATCGGCAAAAAAAGTCGACCTCTCTACGTGTCCTAGGACTTTGAAACAGTTAATTTGAGACATCAGAAGATATATTTGGCACTTTTCCCGCGTCCTCAGACTACAAGAAATAACACAAAATCATGATAGCTTTTCGATTGATTGGTGCTTTTGGGAACGTCAAAAGCAAAAGCCATTAGTCCCATAAGTGTACTGAATTTTCCCCTCGGGGTATGGTGGGTCTTCCCCCCGCTGGAATGTGAGATCCGCCGCCGATCTACCGTCGGCTGATGGGGTTTTCCCCAACAAGGTATCTCTAAGGGCCCGACCGGTCTCCCGGCATGTGTGATAGTGCAGTGTAAATGTAAGTGTGTGTAAGGGTGAGGATAGGACTAGGAAGGGGAAAGAAAGATAGCGCGCGCGGTCCGTTTGTTAGGGTACTGCTCGGCATTCGCCTGGCATTGATCGAAGAATTCACGAAAAACTACGGATCAGAACAACCGGCCACTATTTTTCTTCATAACGGCGACAGAACTCGACCCAGCTATCAAGCTAGCGTCGAAAAGCCTGCCACCACCTGTGGGTCTCGAACTTAGGTCCGCCCGGTCAGAAACACTGACAGAGGCAGTGACATCATTTGATGCGCTGAGCCACATCTCCCGGGGAAGTTGTTCGGATAATTCTGTATTAAATATAGTTTAGTTTCAATACAAAAAGTGTACCACTAATGCACGTACTTGCCCATCGGTGGCCCATTAAATACTGTTTAAGCACTTTATTTAAAAATTATAAATATTTATTTTTCCCCCGTGTAGATTTTCTCATAATTTTGTCACGAGAAGCTATTAACTATTTTCAATCCATATAATTTGAATATTCAGTTTACTCTTGAAGTCGAAGTAGATTTAGATTTACTTTGTCAAAACACAGTAAAACCTGTATGTGACGTAGGGGAAGAAGATCATCAAACTAAATTTGAAAATAAATTTTCTAGATGTTACAATCTTTCGTAAATTGATAACATTACAAATTGGTACACTACGCCAAAATACGCAAGAATTAATTTAAACCATTTGTCATGTCATCATGTATTTATGAAAATGTCTGTAGTAATGAATTTAGTCGATAAGGCCATTGGGTGGTCATCTACCCATTCCTTTAATTTATACGAAATGTATGAATCATTGAGGCTGAATAATTACTGTATTATGTTTATGCGTAATAAATCGATTAGACTGATATTAAATAGTATTAACACCTAAAATCAGAGTAATAAATTCTAAATCTAGTTCGTTTATTTCTGATGATAGGAATATTTTTTTTTCTGTGAGATTAATTAAAATTAAAGAGTTGAGAGTGATATGTGAAGGTCTCCATACCTGGTTGGAGGATAGCTGATGGAGGATACCTGGTTCGCGGGCTCCAACCAGGTATCCTCCACCAGCTAGGCACCGTTCCAGCCGGGACAAGCTCTAAGCTACCGACTGGCCACCCGGTTGTGTAGTGAGAAAAACAGAGCAAGCCAAACACGGGAGATAGTGTGTGTGAGAGAGAGAGAGAGAGTGAGAAAAAAAGAGCAAGCCAAACACGGGAGATAGTGTGAGAGAGAGAGAGAGAGAGAGAGAGTGAGAGACGTACCTATATACGCTGCCAGCGGATGAGTCGCTGTGGCCGGGTCCCCCACGTCGCCGCCGCCGCCGCCGCCTCCGGAGCAGTGAACGGAGCAGACCCTTCCTCCCTGCAGGAAGAACGAGGATTAAACCTTCGGAATTTCACATTGTTTGTCGCTAACGAACAGTCAATCGATCCAAAAACCTTGTTATGTAGTGGAGCCGGGGTTTCTGTGCTTTTTGTGCACATCGCTGACGTTATCAATCCTACCAATAATGAGTCTATATTTAAAATTAAATCAGTTACATTTTTACAAAAATGATCTGAATAATTTTTGTTTTATAAAAGTTTACATTTTTATTTTCAGTATTCAGTATTAAAATTTACGATCACTCCTTCACCATCCAATCGTATACTATCTCTTTCCAGAATCATAAAACATACTTCCCTACAAAAAACTCATTCAATAAGTCATAGGTTTTGCTTCTACATTTAGTATATAATTCATAATGTGTTTAATATTCGCACGCGCAACTTACAAATACATCATACTAAGAACCTGAATCATAATTAACTTACTCCCACTGAACCATGAATCCTTACGTACAGAAACGGTATAATCATGTGCATTCATACCTTTCCTACGACAAAAACCAGCATACCCGTCTGGAACATATATTTTTATAATTTGATTTCTCTTCCACACTAAAAAAATTCCGTCTACTTGCAATTATTTCAACATTCAAACACTATTTAAAAATGTCTAATCTTCCTTTCACACGCAACACAGAATAATTACCATTTAAAATTTCACACATTCTAACTACTACGATAAAAATCCCTGGAAATGCAATTAAAGAACAATTTCAAATATACTTTATCAATATGTTGAGGAGAATAACGAAATAACACTTCCATTTAATAAACAATTGAATAGAGAATAAACAACTGCCCAGAAATAATATGACTATTAATATGGCCTTGACATATTAACCGATTAGCCTAAACTGAAAGCAATGTATAAATTAAATGAATGTTATTCAATTCCATAAAAAGTCATTTCCTGAAAATTTATTCTTTAAATATTGAAAGAAACCGTCTTTTTTTGTGACACGTTAAAAGTAGTAGCAATATATATCAACAGTTAGCATCAACAATTTACTACAACAACGTTGCAACCCATTGTCAGATGAGAAAACGAAATTATTCAATTTACATGCTAGGAAGGTTTGCTTCTGAACATTAAAGTCAATTCATTATCTGTGCACGTCTTCTACAATTCAGTGGGAAACTTAATTATTCAAATTACCTTTTTCCATTTTGTCGCGGTAGAAGAATATTCCTTCACGAAGGACATGTCAGAGATACGAACCCCAATATACAGTTGATTCGTCAATGAAAATATATTTTATTATATCGGAGCGAATATTTTGTGAACAATTCTTACCAAAAACCTTCATTTCTTTCTGTATTCAGAATTGAACTTGTACATGTTTTAGAATAAAAATCCTAGAATCAATAAAACGTGCACAGAATACACTTCTCGTAGCAGGTCATACATAGTATTAACTGTTTTTTGAGATAAAATAAAAATGTTTATGATAAAATTAGAAGTATATTCTTTGAGAAACCCCATTGCTCTTTGTTATCAACTATCATTGTTCATGTTCTTGCAGTAGTGTGTCGTTTCCCAAACAATACAAAGAGACCAAAGCCAAAATCTTGAAGTGAATATTTCTTGTCAGACTCTATCCAAAAGGCTCGTTACTACAGTTATTTATAATTAAACTTAAGTGAGAGGTATTCTATAAAATGTGATATTCCCACCCCATACATACATTTTTACTGTAATGGCATTTAAATGCATAAAAATAAATACCTGGGAGCTCGCAGGTCCGGGTGGCTGGGAACCATTTATATGTTCATACTTTGAGATCTTAGAGAATTCTGGATGGAAAGCAGAATCGTATGGGCAAGGACTGATAATTTCGTCCACTTGAATGTGAGAATAAGCGTAATCAAATGTTAAAAAATGAAGATAAACTAAATATTAGGTCGACACCTTATCAACCGTTTACATGCACCGTAACAACGCCTTAATGAATCGGAAGTACACTTTGGTCATCCACCGGAGGAAATTAAGGTCACAAAAAATTGTTTTTGAGATATTAATGAATATATATGATAAATAATGAATTAGTATTTTGAGCTTTATTGTGTACATTTAACTGTTTCAAATGTATGTACAAATGCAGACACATTATTACTCGACACCTTTGCAACACTTTACATGCACCATAACGACAGAATTTTGAATGAGAAGTGAATTGTCTATATGTTCCTACGGTGTACATTAATTCTATTTTTCGCGTTCCTATGTGTAATGTTTCTATAGGTTCAAAGCACATAAATACGTACTTAGGATGACAATATTTGATTGCTAAGTCGATTAGGTGATTTATCTCATTTTTACATATAGTAACAGAGAGTGTGTATAGTAAGTCGTATTATTACATTTCTGTACTATTTTATTAGACTAAAGTCAAAAATAATTTTTAAAGGTATTAATATATAGTGAACTCAACTTATAAGATAATACATAGTTACCGGTCTCGGTGGGGAATCATGTCGAGTCATGAAAAAGGTATTTTGCGTGTGATGTACAAAATTTTATTCGATACCCTTTTTTATCTATGTTATCCATGTTTGCCTGTAATTAAAACTACATAAAGTATAGTGTGGTTATCACTCGATCATTTGTTCTGTTAGCAGAGCCACTACTTGTTGATCGTTCTTGTGTTCTCTGTAACGGTGACGAGAATGTCTGGTTTTATTAATTTAATGGATCTTGAAAAATAATGCGGAAATAATAGGAACTCCGCCCACCATTTTAGAAAAAAGCAAGAGTCGCAGCTTTCGAATTGTTTCTATTAAGTTCAAAAGATAGATGGGTGAAATATAGAGAATTTCGTAAGTTGCGAGGTTGGAGATGGGTAAGAAGTGTTTTAGAAAACGTGCTACTCTTTAATATTTTCCCAAATGAGTGAACAGTACCTTTAAACCTATCTGTAATAGATTGTTAAATTACAATTAATATACATAGTTCCAATTAAAACATCAATTGTTAAGTGCATATTTTGAATGTATTGAATGCTAGGCCTAACTCTACTTTTTGACACAGAACATTTACTACGTGGCTTACTGATTTTATTTCGTTTCGTGGACCAAGATGTGGCTTGTGCTACGAGTTAAAACGCTGTATATGTGGGCAAACGACAAACTGTCAAATCGTCAAATATTAATGAACACTTAAGTCACGAAATTTATATATAATGCGAGGCTCCTTGGTTTCTCATGAGCAGTAGTTACATGACTAAAAGATGGTGACTGTGGAGTCAGGAAAATATATATTAAAGTACACCGTAGGAACATGGAACAAAATGTTCTTCTGATTCAATATTGCGTTGTTATGGTGCACGCAGTGTTTCAAATGAGCAGGAGTATTATTTAGTATTTCTGCGTTTGTACATACATTTGAAGCAGTTAAATATACAAAATATAGTTTTAGAAACTTATTCTTAATTCATATCTTAAAAAAACTTCTGTGTCACGTTAAGCCAACGAAAGTTTATTCGGTGATTGACAGCGTTGATAGATGTTTAAATGTATATCCCAGTACCAACCTTTAAAATCCTGGTGTTTTCACTAAAATTCCTGCTACCAATGTCAATTATGATGAAACTATTATGTTTTTAACGCGCATAGGAAGTTCGTTAAACTTTACTCGATATCGATTCATTTTATAATGATAAACTAAATAGAAGACAGACGTTCTGTCCTTTTCTACTATGGTATGTACAATAAAAGATTATCCTATGCCCCTTTTAATGCTTTTAGTTCAATTTTTTCACCAATATCATAGTTATTTGTAACATAAGTGTTAGTTTTAAATTATTGACTAAAAAAAATATTATACGAATCTTATATCGGAAATAAATTACCTTTGGCAACACTGAATCGTGGTAGTAGCTCATTGTTGTAATGATTTCCGGCAAAAAATTGTTCATTAAGAGTACATGGTACTGTTTTCATGCAGATTACGTGCACGGTTTCTGTATGAAAACTTTTGAGCATGTTCGCAATTTTTCATGGAAAAAGTTTAATTTGAGAAGCGCCAGTAGCGGAGAATCGTTCACTAACGGATTTGTTTACCCGACGCAACGGTAATCGGCTATTTCGATTTTGTAGATAATATCTTGATACACCCAACCACAAAGCCGAAATAGCCGATAAATGTATTATGTTTGTGGGACGTGATATTGTCATAAACTACCTTCTTCCCTATTCCTACCTTCCTATTTTTTCTCTATGCTAATCATGGTTAATTAATACTTAATAACGATCACAACGCACGCACCAAAATACCGCCACTGAATAAGACTTGAACGACGAAATTCAGTTGTTACCCGGTGGTAGGATTGCAATATTTGAGTATTTTGTCCCTAAAATTGGAATGTTTTTAGTTGTGGGGAAAGAATTGGGAACATAAGTAGACAGGAAAATGTTTGGGAATTTTTTGTGGAAATTATTTTCATCTGGAGTCGAGATAAAAAATATTCTCTCAATTATTATTAATAAAGAAGAAACAATTACAATTATGTATAATCTCTCTAATTTTTATGTATCAAAAATAGATGAATAAACGACAGGCATAGACAAAGAAAAACTCGAAAAAACGAATAGAGTATAGGGCTTCCAGTATCTTGATGATTTGTTGATTTCAATTGCTTATGTCGCTTGTAATTTGTAGCATTTTTTTAAAAAGTTGGATAACTCTTTTTTATTGGAGTGGTTTATTTGGAGGATATTCTGTTCTAGTGGTGAGGGAAGAGATCGCAGATCTCGCAACCCTGCCCGATAGACCCCTAGCGTAGTCTTGTGGCAATTCATACAGAATTCAGACAACGCCATCTTGAGTTGGGCAGATCTGAACTAGCAAAATGCCGTCTTTCGGAACGTTGCCATTTCATATCAGAAAGAAAATAAGAGTGATGAAGTAGTCTTTGCGCAGAGACATTTTGAAGGCTCTAAATAATATCACGGGACATTACGTAGTGTAATAATTGATATAACATATCAGTGGCACTCACATTTCATTATATTTCCCGTGTACCTAAATGCAGTGGTCAACTTTAAACATCAATGAGTAAAGATCAAGTTTATCATCAGAAAAATAGTATACGTGTGGCACGGTATACGTGTAATGACTAATTTTCAACACTAAAGTACTATTAATACATTAAATAATATTAATATATATTGTTCCTCATAAGCCCACAGACCCCTCTCTTAGTAGTTTCGGGAAGTTTGAAGTTCTTTGCCTTAATCGATCTGAACCGAGTTGGGTAGCTAGCTGGGGGTGCTAGTATACGTGCAGCGCCCGACTGGAAGGAGGCCCAGCCCTCCATCTCATTACAGCCGGCCCTCGCATCAATAATGTATGGAAATCGTCCTCCTTGTGAGAGAGCTCGGCGCGTCTTCCACTCAATTCACTTTTTTTTTTCTTTTTTTTGATGTCACTTCTGTTCTTGAGAAAGGAAAGGGGCTAAACATCTCCTGATTTAACCTCTCATATTTATGTAAAATTTTCTTCATACGTTATGGAATGAAATATACGTTTAGAGGTTATTTTTTACTATTAAATATTCTTGCTGCGTTTGTTATTTTTCTTGAAACTCGTTTCGTGTTGGTGGTGGCAGGTTGTTTTGATAAATACGATTCACGTGAGGAGAGAGGAAAATTATGTTTACTTTTCTTTTATGTAGGTAGTGAGGTTATAAAAACTATAAGTATTCAATGGAAATAAAATCTTCTGAGAAAAACGGAAGATTTTAGGGTTGCGATTTGAGAACCGTTGATTGTAACGAAAGATGTACTGAATGTTTAAAACAGTTAATGAATTATGGTTTTAATATTTTATTTTCCGTCAAAAAAAGAGATTTATAAGTCGAAAAAGTCATCTTATTGAATGCTGAAAAAAATAAATAAAAGATTTCGGAGTTCTGATTGTATAAGTGAAATAATACTGTTTATTCTGTGATTATTCAGTGTGCTCTTTTTACTTGCAGATGGATGTAATGGCAATGATTTTCATTAGTATGAATTAGTTTAGTCATTGCTAAAAACATTTGTCAAAGCTAATGATGCTCAATTCTTCAATGCTAAACATTATCTCAACGTCATCTGAAAGTGATCTCATGTTTAAAGTCTAACAGGTTTCTCAGCACTTCGTTCAAAATTGACCAGTTAATGTTTCAAAGGACAAAACAGTTCATTCTTATAAATGCTTGCAAACAAAGATGCTCGCTGAAACTCCCTTTCTTTTAAATAGTTTAAATTACTCGAATTTCAATCTAGCTAATGCTCTTAGATTTTATTTCAATAGTATAAACGAATTTTGCAGCTCTCTCACAAACAATATTAATTAAAGAAATATCTAAATAAACAAAATCTCACGGAGAGTAGCGGAATTGCGCTATAACTAAAGGACTGAAGAATTTGTTTAAAAAAAACTGCATCTTAATATGCATGTCAAATGCCATCCGCATCATTCGGGTTGAAATCTAGTATGTCGTTAATTCTAAAACGAAGCGTTCTAAGGCCTTCAAACCTCAAGATTGAGTAAACGTGGCACAAGAGGCAGTCAAGCGGGTGTTTAGATTGTGCTAGTGGCATTCTTCCAAGCTTCTTTTTGTCATTTTACTCAATTTATTCAAAATACGGATAATTCCCGTATGAAGATCTCATCAAAATTCTCAGCAAAAATCCCATTATGGACATACCCATACTATATTTTATTACTTGTTAACAACAATATTATTTCCAAAATGTTTATGAACGTATCCCACCCCTAGAATACGTTCCAAAACCGCCACTGTCAGGTGGCGCGCCCTGGTGGTGGAGAGAACAGCGCGACTAAGGAAACGAGCGACAGGCGCTTTATATGCAGCAAACGTTTGCAGAAGCCGTGACAACGTCGGTGATCGACTATTTGCCGTCGGTTGCACGCGAAAGGGGGCGACACACGAGGGCGACGGTGGCGCTCGTACGCGCATGCTATGCTCGCGTTACCACCAACTCACCGCCTCCGGGCGCGGGGCGCGCTCGGCGTTGCCATTGGCGATGTCGCCACAACATACTCGCTGGCCACCGACGCGGCTGCCTGCGGCTACGGGTGTTCGGTCACCAAGGCCGGACTCAACCTCCGCCTCCGCCTCCAATGCCTGCGCTTCACCCCTGCTACCGCCGCTGCCACCCACGCCGGTCTTCCGCAACCACCGCCTCCGCCACCTCCGTCGCCCCCGCTCGTCCCCCGTCTCGCCCCGCCGTCACCCCCGTGCCTCCGTCCCTCGCCCCCGTCGCCTCCGCCGCCCCGCCCACCCCCGTTCGCCTCCGCCACCCCTGTCGCCGCCGTCGCCCTTGTCGCCCCCGTCCGTTCTCGTCGCCGCCCAACACCCCCCCGCAAAAGCCGTTCACCTGACTAGTTGCGTCGTGGCGTCCATCCTGCTTGCAGGGCGACCTGACCCCCCCCCCGCCCCCCTCCCTCTCCCCAGCCTCCCTTCCTCACATTTCGTCATTAAATCTCATTTCATTCTCTTCTTCTCTTCTATTGTCTCCTCCATCCTCTCTTTTCCCCTTTCATTGTTTCCTTTCTCTCCAATCTCTTTCTCTCTGCTTCCTCTTCTATTTTCTCCTCCCTCTTTCCCCCTCCCTCTTACCCTGTATCCTCTCTCGAATCTCTTCTCTCTCATCACTCCTCCCTTTACGGCCTTCCACCCTCCCTTTCTTCGCTCCTTCGTCCTCCCTTTTCCCTTTTCTTCCCCTCGCCTTTCTTTCCTCCTCACTCTTCTCCCTCCTCTTCCCTCACCCGTTTTCCTATCTACCTTTTCCCTCTCTCCATTTAGCATCTTCCCTTCTCTCATTCCTTTCCTATTCATTTTTCTTTCTTCCATTATCCTCCTCCATTGCTTTCCGCTCTTTCAGATTCTTTCTTCCTTTCTCCTTGTACCTTCCATCCACCTGCTGTGAGTTGAGATGCTTTAGAACCCGAAGAGCCCATGGCTTTTGATACTCGAATACGTGTGCACGAATATCGTTACGTCGTATTGGTGTATACAATATTTACCAGTAGATATTTGTACCCGTCTCCTCATTCAGACTTGTTTTCTCGTACGCAGTCTATTTTTGTAATTTATCTGTACTTGTGTAACAATAATTCTGATATTTTCTTTATTTTTAGGATTATTCACTATTGACTTCACGTTCTTTTCTATTTGGCTTTTCCTTCTGTGTTTATTCGACCTGTATGTTCATGAATCAAGCTCACTATTTATAGTGATATTCTTTAATGTACTTCTAGATAAGAAAAGTATTCGTCAACACTATTAATATTCTCCTTGTTACTGGCACTGAAATGTACCATTCCTGCTGTATAGATTTGTAATTTTTGCACGGCTTTAAAGACAATAAAATATGACAGATTAAAAGTGAGGCGTTTTAAAACTTCCTGTTTAATTAAATAATGCATTTTTACACATCTTGATAACAATTGTTTCGTGATTCTAATGTGACATTTTGTATGCACTGCACAAAATTCAGTTAAATATGAATGAAATACCATCTATAGAAAAATTTAATTATGTATTTTGGTATTATGAATTTTCTAGAAGTATGAATGTTTGGCTTGACAAAGAATGCATGCAAATGCAAAACCATAACTTACGCGAACGTTATTTAAATGCTAAACGCGAAACTCGTATAGAAACGTTTTACAAAACTAATTCCTTTTCTTATAAAATACGCGTGCATGAATTATTAGCACGCGGCGAGGGTTAATTTACGCGGTGCGTTTAATTGGTGCACAGTCTAAACAATTTTCCGCGATATTACGTGTTTTCACATACCTACATAAAACCGCCACGGAAATATTCCAATTTTGGCCGTGTTCCAGGGAAAATGCGACGTCGCTCGGACCCTGGGGGACTCCCTCTCTCGCCCACAGCCGTGGGCGGGGAGCCGTCGCCCTCTGGGCTGCACCGTGCCCCGTAATCCGCCCTCGCTTTTGTCATTCTGACTCTTGTTGCGTTCGATTATATTATTCCTCTTCTCGGCCTGATATCCCTTGGAAATTGTGCTGACAATACTCGTCAGTAAGATATCTTCGTCTCTTTTGTAATTGTAATTTTGTCTCTTATAGTAATTGTAATTTTTTCTTAGTTATGGATTCTAATAAGAAGAAGAAAGAAAGACGGTCATTGTCATCCGCCATTCTAAGAGACAAATTGTTCTTCAGGTTGTTGTGTGTATATTGACGTATGGACTTCTTCACTTGAGTCTTTTTTTATCTATGAGTTTTCTCTGTAGAACTAACCATATGACTTGCTCCTGATCTTATTTCCTGATTTTCTCACTTCATACCTTTGTCTAGTCTTTTATCTCCGTCCTTCTCCGTCCCCACCCCCAACCCCACTCCACTGCTGAGCGCGACCCTCCGCGATAAGATTTTCGAGGAGGAGCTCCGGAGAGAATGGAAGACAACGGGCGGGTTTTCTTTTTCCAGCCCCCGGCGTAATCGCGTTTCCGTAGAAGGGTTCGCTTCCCCACCACCAGAGGGCTCTTCCTCTCCTTGGAACTTCGGAAGGAAACGATAATTTTTCGATTTCTATCACTCGAGGTGAAAAAGGATTTGGACAGGATTATAATGTGCTTTGCATATCGTAAATGGTTTCATGTTAATAGACTTCACGTATTTTTATTAAATATTATACGAAAAGAGTTAAACATCAGTTAGGTTGAATGTGTAATGCGTGTATGCGTCTTCATATAACGGTTTAGAAATTACCTGTAGATTTGTTAAATGTAATTATAAAAAGATAGTTTCGCTTCTCTAGATTCCTCTTAACAGGTTTAATTTAATATTTGGATTCAAGTTTCATTATGTTACAGAGAAGGTATCTATTTTTTCTAAGAAATTATAGAGTACACTTATTAATAAATATCTGGAAAAAGTATTATAATTTTATACACATTTAGTAGTGACAGTGGTGTGAGATAATATTTGATGTTTTAAATTCCCTTTTTGTATTTATTCTTTACACCAATGTTTTTCAATGCTAAAATGTTGAATTCATTAATTCTTAACATATATCCGTTATCTATTAAATTTTCTTCAAAGACTAATGGCTGTTTTCAACTTGTTTCGAATTTTGTTAATTTTTTAATAACCTACTGAACGTGATTCAACGTTCTGTATTTTCAAATGATTAATTTGTCATAAGGATGATTTATTCTATGTCGCATACAAATCAGATTAAAGAAAAAATGCTTTCATTACGTTAAACTTAAGAGATTTGGTTTTTTTGTATGAGCGATAACGATTTAGGGAGTATGACATCGCTGAGTCAAAGGGTGTCAGATGAAAGGAGCCGAACAAATTTGTTTATTACGAGCGCCGAGTCGCTTGTACGTCTGTTTGAACTGTTATTCGATCGATGGCCTGTGACATCCCTACTTGACCTGACGCCTTCCAATTTGTCTCTGCTTTGCCTCTTCGCACTTCAACGAGTTGAATCACTGGAAATTTGTTTACGGGCGCAAGCCTTGTAAAATCTTACTTCAGGTCAGTGAATTATATTTATACTCTTTCTTCAACACGTTAAATATTTATGGTCGCATATTGTTTAAAATATTATATAAAATAATCGTATTGAACTATAGAAATGGATTAACTCATCTCTTGTATTGTGTTCTGAATCAACTTAAGATAAATACATTGTTGTTAGCAGATGTCCGAAAATAATAACTCTTGATTTAACGATACGTTTTTGTAGACATTGTTGTTGAATGAAACCAAACGTTTCGCTAGAAAGAAAATACTATGGTTCCTCAGTTGTTTTTCCAATCACTCTTCAATTCAAAAGGAGACTCATTGAACTTTAGTAAACGTTTGACCTTTTTTAGTTTTATCCAGCTGCGTGCATTTGATTGTATCTTGTGAAGTTGAACGGTTTATGTATTCCCTCTTTCAAACGGCAAATCACCCTTTGACTGAACTTGTTGGGCGAGCTTCATGTTTTAAGGTCTCTCAATAAGAAAACCAGTTGTGCTAAAACAGTTCGTACTTTTTCACCCGTATTTTCACGCCGAATTACGCGAAAAGTACTCAAATTTTCAAAAAATTGTACATGACCTTACTTCAAAATTTGTCTTTAACGAACAGATTTCATTAAGGAAAAAACATCTTATCTTCATAATTGTAGTTGTAGGAGAGCGCCGAAGATATTCTGAACGTCTTCAATTATCAAAAAATCAATGTTTTCAACAAACATGAGTCTTGCACCATTCTATTAACCGCCATTTACACTGCCAACCAAAATATTTGATCGAAAACGATGGAACTATGGTATTATCAAAAAGTTTATTCTAGTAATAAGAAGAAACGTATGCTTATAAATCACTTCGGGACACATTTTTTTGTTATTTAAGGTCGCATCAACATCTAGGTCATTAGCGACCACTATTGCATTTAACGGTATTTCAACTATAAAGATGACATGCTATGATGATGATGGGGTGAAAGGACGAACACAAATACCACCATGCTCGAGGCGGGACTCAAACCCACAATCCTTGTCCGAGATCGCTACGGTGCTACTGCCTTAACGATTTCGCCATTCGTACCGACTTTGCGGGACACATTGTTCACATGAACAAACTGAATTTTGGTAATGACAAAGTTTTCCCCTTCGTAACATCGACCTGGCATCGACCTGGATCACCCCTTCGTATCGTCAAAAGTATTGTCCTAGGCGGGAACACGCTAACGATTTCGTGAACCAGGATGTCACACACGACTTAGCATATGATAACGCAGCTAACATTTTTGGTGTCTGAAATCAATTCTGGATCATTCTGTATACGTTTCAAATCACACGCAACACGATCTTCCCAATTTAACCAGACGCTCTACTCGTAGTTGTGTATTCGAGTTGCATGGCCGGAAGTCGTTACGCCTTTTTCTACACAAACCGGGCAGAATCGAGAGCACGTCGAGAAGAGTTCCTTGGCCTACAAAGTCAAGCGGCAGTCACCTTGATTGCAATGCATGTAGATCAATAACCCCGCTTTCCGAACGACGTGTACTCGCTCTAGAGAAAGTTGACGCGCGACACGACGTAATAAATTTTGCAGGAAACGAGTGACTCATTTGTTAGGAAGCCCTGCTCTCGGTAACAAGAAAACCAATAGGTGCAAGCCTCGGCGATATAAGATCGCTCGACAGCAAGATCGTGTAAACTCTTCGCTGTGTCAGCCTTATCAAACGGCAAAAGGATTTATCTGGTGTAGGTCTAGTTACTACTTGGTATCTCACATTGTGTTGAATTTGAATTTATAATTTACTTTATAAAATAAATTTACTACATTTTTTCACATGATATTGCAATCTTTCCTGTTATCACTCAAATGATAAATTGAAAATAATTTAATCACGCATTTTAAATATTGTTATTTACATTTTGCATTAGTTATTCAAAATGAAAGCAACATTTTAATTGAATACACATATTGATGGAAATCTTTATTTCATTTTGGAATAATATATTTTTTCGTTTGTAATTCCATCTGTGCATCCTCTTCCTCTTCATTTGTAATTCCATCTGTGCATCTAAACTTTCACTGACATTCTGGATGTCATTGCGGAATCATGGGGCAAGCTATATGTTGTAGAAATACTGTTGACATTATTTTTAATCTTTAGAAAATTTAATCATCTTTGATTTTATAAACAGTACATCACATAAAATCATAAAAAAGAATAATACAATTTTGTATCAATTGTTAATGTTTTGAGAGTAATTTAAGTACAAAAATATACTTTCTGACTGGTGACTTTAAATTAAAAAGAATATTTCCTTTAGGGTCTCTTGCAGCTGTCGCCTTTGGGGAAGTTGGCCTTTGCCGCGGCGAGACTGTTTTGTCGAGAGGGGAGACTGATTTTGAGGGAGATAGCAGTGAAGGATAGACACTCCACTACAGCAAACTATGGTCTTTGACACAGACAATTTACTTTTTCCATGATTACGCATTTTGAGCGATAAATCATTTCGATATCGTGAACCGTTTATAAATGATGGGGTGGCCCGTAGTTAGTGGGACATCCGGCATAATAAATTAGATATTATTATAGATAGATAGTATAATAGATTAGATATATTTATAGTTTTGTCGAAACAGTGAAAATAACTATCTGAAAGGAAAAAACAACTACTTACAGTACTTTCATTTAAAACATTAAGCAGTGAATATTTTTGTCCGTTAGGAACTGAATGCTTTTCTTTCGTAGCATAAATAATTCAGAACGTATAAATTCAGCAAAAATGTCCAAGATGTGGCAACATGGCACGGTATTCGCTTCAGATGGGACGTGCGTGACACAGCTACTTTTGGGTAGAAAACGTGATTAAGCGAGTGTCACGACGTCAGATGTGTTTACAGTCCGTTACAGAAGTTTTTAAATTAAAACTTCTTACAGAAGCGTTGTCCTCGATTGTAGAATAGACAGTTAATGGCCGTGTGGTCAAGAAGACAGGCGAAGCTGGGTCATCAATGTTCATTCGGGGAAAGGAGACACGGGAAAGTAGTGATGGACATTTTTACTCCCGTTGCTGTATACTGGAAGTCTTCCTTCTTTTTAACTAACTCTGCAATGATAGATAAGACTTTCAAAAGCATTTCAAGGCCTGTTAAGTTGTGAATAAAAATTATTAGGAGGTATACTCTTTGAAGTATATTTTCAAGAACTTGTGTACCTGTGTTTATAAGTAGTGTAAGCATTCTGAAGAGTACAATTGCTATTATAGAATAAACTGGTTATTTTATTATTTATTATAAAATAAAGTTTTTTATGTTATTGTAACAATCAATTGCTACTTACTTCGTTACAACCATATTGTTTTGTCTTCCGTTGGTTTGTTTTTTCCAAAACTAGTGCAGATAACGATCACAAAAAGAAGGCTAAAAGAAGAAAAAGGAGGAAGTGTACGTAAAGGTGAGGGAGGAGAAGAAAACTTAGGGAAAGGTGTAGATAACGGAAACTAGAAAGAGAAAACTATTGAGGAGAAGAGAAATAGTGCCTATAACCATTTTATGCCGAATGCGAACATTTTACGTCTGGTCTGCCAAATTTCAATTAAAAGCTGAAAGCGACAAGACAAACATTCAAAACCGGTTTACGTCTACATCATAATATTAGGTCCACCTCCCCTTCCCCCACCGCGATCACAACTCCCGGCAGCAAGCGAACGCGTGCAGTGTCCGTTCGGGGCGGGCGGTCGCTTTGGGCGCAAGGTCAGGCGTTGAACCGACGACCGCCTGCAGGCGACTGCAGGTGTTACCGCAAGCGCAGCGTAACGGTGGCGCCACACCCCGCGGCTCGCGCGCGTGGCATTTCCACGGCATTGACTCCACTCCGCGCCGCGCGTTTCCACACTTCCGCCACGCGCCGCGGAGTAGAAAATCGACCTCCGCGAGCGCCGCCGCTGTCTCGCCGAGCACGAGACAGTTCGCGGGTGCCCGAGAGCTACTATCGCACTGCTTGCCGCTCACTTGTTGTCTGAAACGACACTCTGGGTTGCATAAGCCAAGAAGTTATACTTAAAAGATCAAAGGAAACAATCAGCAAAGAACAAATGATGTGAATACGTACGTTATTCGATCGATTTATATCATGTGAGTCTCATAAGATGTTCTCGTCAGGTATCTTCTGAATCATTACAGATAATGAATTGCGGTTTCACCCAAATTCAATGTGGCTGTTGACTGCAGTTTTCACTAGATTGTATGCGAAATGCAAATGAATATGCGTGTATGCGAAGTGTATATGATTGTATGCAAAGGGCAAATAAAATAAAAGAATATTATTCTGTCGCCCTTTATATAGAATATATTTTGAAATATTAGTATCACATTGATTTTATGAATGGAACTCCAGTTTTCTTTAGTTATTGATAACAGCATGAATTGACGAAATCGTAAATATGCATAAATGTTGAAGTTGCAAAACAATATTTTGAGAAGATATATTGTTGCATAACAATATTTTGAGAAGTATAGCTTTTACGAAGTACAATGTTGGGAATATTCTGCAGGCAATAGCAATGTCACGATGGGTTTTACTTGGCGAGGTTTGCTTTTATACTTTTTTTATTTAGCTGGTGACTAAGACCTGCCTCCGCAGAGGTTCGAAACTACCTTTTGAAAAGCAGACACGCGGTGAATACGCATGGTTCTCCGTCCTTTCTATAACGACGCAAAAATGTTTTACGGTGTCGCTTGAAGCTTCCATTGTTAGAGCAATTGCCTGTTGGATTGTTACCTCGGGGTTATCCCAAGTTCGAACCCGATAGCAAACCTGAATTGTTAAGAGCGAAAAATCGAAGAAAATATCTGGACGAGCTATAGTTGAGGCAAAGGGCTAAGTAAACAATCCTGAAATAATATTTCATTCGAGTAACTGGATTGCACGTTTAGAAAAGGTAACAAAAATGTTATTTTTACCCTTGTTCTTTTTTGCTAGCCGCGAATGAAACGTATTGCTCTTTTATCGACTGGAATGAATTGCTTTTCAACTGTGCGCTTGACCCGTAACTTTTGTACTGACGAGTAGATGCTGTAAAGTTGCGTAAAAATAGATGTTTATTACAAAAATATTTTACATCGTAGAAAACGAAGTTACATTGCGATACTTATAGATTTTTGTGAAAGGGAATTGTAAAACGACATAACTAAGTAACTTTTAATTAAAGTAATAAATATTATTAAATATTGTACCATACGTAAAATTCCGTCACACAATCCAGTTTCTAAGAACCCAACATGCATTGAAAAAATCTAACATGACTGATATTCACACAGATCATATGTAATTACCATTTCACATTACTAGACATTTATTAAAACGCGTTCCCGTATTTTCATCTCCTTCACATTCAAAAGATGCGGCATTCATGAAGTTGAATTCCCTCTCCTGTTAACTAGTGGCTCCCTCCTATTAACTACGGCTGGACTTCCAGCTTTATTAAAAATACATCTAAATTAGGAGACGAGCGTTGTTAACGCAGCTCCGCCCCCGCGCGGCCGTCGGCGGCGGTGTTCTACCCTGTGCGTGAGCGCTGCATCACTCACCGCACCGCCTCCCCTCCCTTCCCCTCCCTCCCCTTCTCGTAGTGGGACTGCGTGCGCGCGCACTACAAGTCTTGCGTCCGCGGTTTGGGGAAGGCGCCGGGCGATGGAGGTCATTCTTCTTCTGGGGGACGGGGGGTGGAAGGGCGAGCGCGGAGGGGGGGGGACGTTCGGATCGGTGGCGCGAGCGCCCTTCGGCGCGTCAGAGAACGCGGGGTTGGGGAGATGCATGGCGTCGTCGCAGCAATGGGGCACGAGCGATGCTAGGAGAACCGTGTTTCCGGGGGGTTAGTTGGCCCAAATCTGGGGAGGCTTCCGAGGAAGGGCGTAATGTGCCGGAGGCGTGACGGTTCGTTTTGTGCTCCTTATCCTCTCAGCGTTGCTGCGATCAAATACGAACAACGTAGCTTGCTGGAGCAATTCGAAGTAGAAGTGGTATATTTATGGTTATGTGACTATTCATCGGTTACTAGCATCATAATACAGCGTAACACTCACTTACACATCTTTTATTAATTGAGAGATGGCAGAATATGGGAAGTGTAATATCGAGTATATTATTATATTATGATTATTAGTTTCGAATTATTACATTTGCAGGAAGGAATAACATTAAAGCTCATCTACATTTGGAAGCGAAACTGGCTGTGACCAAAACCTGAAGATTTGTGTTTAATCGTGAGGAGAGTAGAAAGGGGTAATAGTTGAAATTAAAAGGCTTCATTCACCTACAACGATATTAAATGAAATACAAGCATAAAATCTGCGTAATGACAGAATGATGTGTTTTTTTTCTCAGGAGTTGAGGCTAGCTCTAAAAACCCTTCTCGAATAAGTTTTCCACTATTTACTAGAATATGTTTCTAATATAGTTTTATCTAATCATGAAGAAGAACTTCAACACTTGGTGGTAGTAGAGAACTAACGTGAGTATACCCATTAATACTCAACTCATTCTACTTTTCCACTTGGGCAGTAAACTTACTTAATAATGCAACTGAATGAAAGTTATCATTATAGACAAACGCAGAATGTAAACAACTCGCTGTGGTAGATGTAGAACGTCAAGATACTACCTTCAACTCGCCAGCGCACACAGCCAGGTCGCACAGCACGCAACATTGCCATTTGCCAAACGCCTTTCCGCCATCGCCTCCTTCCTCATTCTTTTCCGCCTGCCGGCCGCCAAAGCGGATAGAGACGCCCCACGAGGGCCCTCGCATGTACTCGGCTTTTAGGGGCTCTCGGGCGTTACTAGATCCGGCATCCCGCCGCCGCCCTTCCTCAGCTTCCTCGCACGCATCACTTCACCCTCTACCCTCGCCCATATCCTGCCCCCACACCGCCGCACCCACGTTGCAGCCCGCTCTGCGCTCCCCTCCCCTCCGTGTTCTCACAACATAATCTACCAACACGCTCCTCCACGCTGATGTCCTGCTCCACCCAGCACCCGTTACTGTCTGCGCCCTCCCCATCCTCCCGGGAGTCTTCCTTCTTTCCTCTTCCCCATTTTCCTGCCCGTCCGTCGCACCCCGTTCCCCCTCCCGGACCCGTGAACCACCTTCACCGGCCCTCACCCCCTCACAGCTCCTTACACCCTTCCCCGTCTTCATCCCATCTCCACATCCCTTCCCCTCCGCCAATCCCTCCCAGGTTCCTCGCCTCCTCACCATCCCTCGCCGTCCCCGACCTCGCCACCACAGCCCCTCCTTTGCCTCTTCTCTTCCTTACCTGCCCTCCACGTAGTGCCACCGATCTCGCCCCGTTCTCCGCACACGCCCCAGCATTTCTCCCGCATGCAAACAGCTCTACCCCCACCTTGCAATCGCCCCCACCCTTTACTACCCGCTTTCTTCACAGTTGTCCCAATCCGCCTTCCCTCGCGCTGCTAGAATCTTGCTCTGCCTCGCCCCACCGCTCGTCACCGCAGTACGCTACGTCAAGCCACTCTCTGCACTGGCCCCACACTTCGGTCCACCCCAAAGAGTTCCGTTTGACGCTTCATGTGTCCCAGACCCAGTCCGGACAATCCCTACGCCTCCGCGCCCCTGCATTCCGACCCTTCCTTTTCCTTTTCTATCCCTACCTTCTCACTATTTGCTCTTCCTCGCCTTCTTTGCCTCTCTCGATCCATCCCAATCCATTCATCCATTCCCTCCTTCCCAATCCATTCATCTGTCACTGACTGACCATTTTCCGCTTATAAATATCTTTTCATTTCTCCCTTGATCTTCATTACACGCCGCTTCGCCGTCGCTCGCCGTCTCCCTCACTGTTCTTTCGCCCCTCTCCTTCGCTCTGTACTGAAGCGGCTCCCCCCTCTCTGTTCGTTGCAGTCTGTCGTTTCCTTCCAACCATTATTTTCATCATCTCTCGATTCCTCCCTGTCTCTCCATTGCTCCGTACGATTCCTCCACTACTTCATCTCCATTTCTTCAAGTTCTCCACTTCTTTCCTTTACCGTACCACTCCGCTCCGTTCTTTCATCCGTCCTCGCCTCGCCGCCCTGCCCTGTCCCATCTGTCCCAGACCGTCCCATCTAACACCGCGTCGTCTCCTCCCGCGCCTTGTCGGGACCCGCCCTCCCACCTCTTCCCTCCCCTCCCCGCCGCGCCGCTCCGCGCCCTCCATCACAGGCGACACGCGCGCCCCGCAACGCCACCGCGGCGCGCCCGCAAACTGCAGCAGTTCCACGGCACTTCGCCCGAGGCGCCGTGATTCACTGATTTGGCCCAAAGATACAGGCCGCCGCGCCGCCAGGCAGCTGCGCGGCTCACGCGGCAAGATTAACGCACGAGCCCTCGCAGTGGCCTCGGGAATGGCACTAAAAAGTGAAACCAGCTTGGATTTTACCCACAAAACAGTTAGGTTGTGACGAGGTTGACATTCAGGATACAGCACACTCCATACTTTCCGTTCATTCTTCTACAAATTGGCAAAATTAATGTCCAAAAATTAATGATGCTATTAGTTTTTTGTCGAATAACAAATACAGTTAACAAAATAAAACATTTTCAGGCATCATATTGATGCCAAAAATGAGATGTATGGAAATGATTTGTTCTTATAAAGATATACTCTATTTGAGTCGATATATTGGCTTGTTTTGTTCCTAAAAAATTAACTTATAAAAATTAGTGGTCTGTTCCCTCCCTAGCAACGTTGCGCATTTGATAGACTTTTTAAACATTCGGAACGTTTTGACAAGTCGAGTTGAGAGGATTTAAAAGTTTGAAATGAAAGAGCTCGAGTTGAGAGGATTTGAAAGCGTGAATTGGATGTAAGATGTTAAAGTTTCCATGTTCACTGAAATATATTAGAAATTTCTACATGAAATATTAAATATACGACGAGGATTCTGTTGCAAGAAATAATTTATTATGTTACAGAACATTATTTCTCAAGAGTGTTTGGAGAAGTTCGTGAACAGTCAACTGAACATACAATAAGTAGTAACGTTAAGAAGATTAAAATGTTACACAACTGAAATAACAATTCGTGCACTACTGCCGACAAAATTGAGAAAGAGCTCCTCATGACGTTTGCGAGTTGGAATTCCACGAAAGACTTGCATGTGCCTTGTGATAGCGGAATAGGCAGGTCACAAATCACCATTTAATCACGGAAATCCGGATTCATCGTTCCATATTAGTACAGAAATATCAAGTAACCGCTATACTAAGAAATATATTCAGGAATTCGGCTCTATAAGAACAACCTCAGATACGAATTCATAGTGGACGCTTAAAATGATTCAACATTCGCTTGTGATTGATTGATTGGTGTAGTGCATCATGAGTATGTAAGAGTGAGGATACGACGTGGAATAGGAAGGAAAGATTGCGCACGATCCGTAGCCCGTTTCTTAGGGTACTGCTTCGGCATTAGTGTGGTGTTGATCGGATTAAAAAAAACTCAAGAAAAACTACCGAACAGATCAGAATACCCCTCCAGTCAACGGTTGAATTTGACATAGCTGGCTACGTCGACACAGTGGCGGTATTGAAAATATTGTCAAACTCAGGACTCCAAGTTTAGAACCTCCCGGACAGAGGCACTGCAATGCCACCTATTGATGCACTGAGCCACCTAAGCCGGGTCGTCGGTTATAAATACGACTCAAAAGCCCCGCTGTCGCGTTCTCTCCCGGTGTTTTGAGCGCGTGTGCGAGAGTTGTGTCTTCCTCTTTAAGCCTACGCCAATGCAGCATCCACAGGCTTTTCACGGCCATCGTCTGACGGCGCTCCCCCCACCCCTCGTCGAGGGCGATTCGATTGTGAATGTGGATTTCGATGCAAACAAGAAGACATGGTGGAATTATCGAACATGAAATGTCAATTCTTCCAGTAATTATGACGTTACCCTTGATCCTCCAGAGTATACGAGTGGTGATGTAAATAATAAATGAGTAAATAAACAGCTAAAATGTAAATTAATTATGAAATTAAAAATATCATTAACACTTAATGAATTTCGCGTTAACGAATTAGATTTTATACATCTAAGCTCATGGCATTAATTTTCATCGTCTTTTGTCTTCCAAACGTTCTTACGACTCTCTAATTTGCAGCTGCTTTTGAACATTGTACCTCAGTTCATTATTTCTGTAGCTTTTGATTAGTTTTGATTGAACTTCCCTATAGTTTATGATAAATGTAGAAGAGTATTGTAAGGTTAACGACTCACATTACCTAGCATTATCAAATAAGGGAAAATATAGTGGGTCTTAGTGGATGTTGTACTATTTGAAAGAAAGACTTCTTTGTGTGTCTCAATTACTTCTTTGTGTCGCCTTTTTTCTCACCTTCATCTTTCCTCTTCATCTTTACCCGTCTTACTCTTATATCTTTAATATTTTCTACTTTTTCCCCCTTCAGGGTCTTCGCTGTTTCTCTTTCCGTGTTGTGCTTTCACTGCGAGCGCCCCTCTTCACCCAGCCTCCTCCTCATCCCTTCTTCCGTTCCCGACACCGTCTCCATTTCCTCCGCCTGGGCGTAATATTCTCCATTATGCAAAGCGTTGCCCGCGACTTCGCCGAACTTTGTGCGAAATATTGCGAAAGTCGAAGCAGATACAACGGGATTCGAAGAGAAAAGTATTTGGGAACGGCATCGTAAAAGGAAAGTGGATTTTCTTTCTAAAGGAAAAATACACACTGATATTGTTCTTTACGAATGGGGAGGCTTTCTATAGCACAGAAGTTCTACGTTAGAAAGAGCCTTTTGCCGTGGTGGCAAACACAACGTCGACCGGTGCGGCAATACGATATTAACTCCGCATCCAAACTACAAAAAACTTACTTAATACTTCTGCGAGAAGGTACGTGTGTTATTTATACCGCTATTATGGTCCAGTAACAATAGCGCAAGATCTTTCTAGCAAAAAAAGGCAAAGTAATAATGGGGTCGCCACGGCAAGAGACAGCTACCGAAAAGCGACGACTTTGGAACGCGCTTCTGCACTCCTGGTCGGAAGTGCAAAACGAGAACTTCCCGAGCTGATACGTTGCAGCGACTCCTATTCCACAAAGGCTCTTACCGCCCCTGCAGTGCCGTGTAATTTGTGCCCCTGGGTAATTTAAGTGCGTGAAATTACCTCGCCTGGCGAAGCTTTTCGGGTGGGCTTGCGTTGTAGTAACCGGCTGCGAACGTGCACTGCCGCGGGCTTTCGCTACTGCCTTTGTTGAACAGTGCTTCCGCAACGTAATGAAGACGGACAAAACTCGGAAACTGCAACTTCGTAGGTCGTGTTGTCGTGGAGAGTAAGAATGATGGTCTAGTACCGAGGAAGGAAACTACAGGAAGATACGTAGGTAGTTAATAAATTATGGAATTATGCTTTGCAACAAACGTGAGATGTTTTAAATGAATACGTAATACATTACATTACATTGAAAGCACTATACAATGGATTCATTTTAATAGTAATTGCGGATGGAAATATTAGAATTATCTAAAATGTAACTCTTTTAACTCCATTTTTATCCCCATCATAAATTAGCAAATATTTGTTGTTTCTATTCTTTGACTGCGAAATATCGAATGGATTTTTTTTACCACAATTATGTATTCTTATGTATGAAGATAACATGTGTCTACATCAGAAATCTGAAGCTTATTTAAACAATATCATTGTTGGAACACTACTTCTCAATCGGTTAAGTCGTTCTGAGGGAATGTTAACAGGAACTAATCTTCGCAATTCGAATTAGACAGACATAATTAACATAATTTTAAAATATGAAAAATAACAAATGAGTCTCTGTTAATATTCGGAATATTTGTTTTCAAATATACACATTAAATAATCTAATAATTTGAAATATTCAATGTTTCAAATAAACAAACGCTGTTGCCAATCAAGTGTCAATGCAATGCATCCAATCTGGATCCATATAATCTACTCCATTGCCATTGAAAGACACAATTCATAGAAAATGTTGTTTCATACATCATATCTCTCTCTCTCTCTCTCTCTCTCTATATATATATATATATATATGTATATATACATATGTATGTATATATACATATATATATATATATATATGTATATATACATATGTATGTATATATATATGTATATATATATATGTATACATACATACATACATACTCTGAATATCCCTTTGGCCCACCTGGTCTGTGCCGCGCCGACCAACGCGCCTGTGTCGACCGCCGCGTAATTCCTCTTTTCGCCGCGAGGAATTCTGTAGTCTCGACGTGTCGCTCGCGTTCTCTTCTCACTCGTCGAGGGTTTTGAGAGCGCATTGTAAAACGCGGCCGTTCCCGCCTCCGCCGCCGCCGCCCCGAATCCCGCTGGCTCCCCCGCCACAGTCGCACCGCCTCCTTCGCCGTCGCTCTCTACACTGGCAAGTGCCGCCTCCGCTGATGCCCCCTTCTTCCTCTCGTCCCCCTATACACCTTCACTTCTTCATTGTACTACTTTTTTTTCTTCTCTTCCCTTTTCTTCTCTTCCTCCTCTTTCTAATTATCCTCCACTTCCTAACCCCCTAAGTCATATCCTTCTATTCCCTTCCTTCCCCCTCCTCCTCCACCTTCTCCACTCTATCACTGCACACATCTCTCTTCTTCCGCAAGTCACGCCTCCTATTCTTCTTCCTATTCCTCCCCTCCTTCTTCCTTTCTCTACTGCTCTTCCTTCTCCTGCTCCTATTACATCTTCTATTCTTCATCCTAACACTATCTCTTTTCCCCCTCTTCTTCTCCTACTCTTTATAAATCTCTTCCTCTTTCTCTTCTTAATTCTGCTCATCCACCTCTTATTTCTCCTCTTCGTTTCCACAATACTCCTCATATTCCACGTCATACTCTGAATTATCTTTCTCCACCTTGCCCCACGCCATATCCACGTACTCTCCTTCTATTCCTCATCTGCCTCCACCTCCTATTCCCGCTCCTCCTCCCGCCCCCCTCGCCGTCCTCGTCCGCCGCCGCCTTGTGTTTGCCCTGAAGAGGATGTTTGCCCTCGCGAGGCCTGGGGGCCTCCGTTCTGTCCCCGGCCTTGCTGCCGCTGAGCACACAATATAAAATATGCACGATGGCCGTGTTTGTCGAAAGTCGTGCCATTTCACCGTTATTTTTGAGGACGTCTTAACATTTGTAGAGCACCAGCAATGAAGTTTGACGTGTGGTGTAGTGGGTTTTAGGTGTGTGAGGAATGTGTACGCTCTGGGCGTAAGAGAAAGTGTGTCTCAATTGTTTTAACGGAGAATTACAATCAAATATTTGTATTACAATTCTGCTTAATTATTAAGGAAGAATATTTATATTTTCAGTTGTTATGCTTCTATAAAATTCTAATGAATATTAATACACATTACCTTCAATTTTAAAACAAGATTGTTCAATCCGTAAATAAGTCCGTTATTTATATTACAAATACAAGAAAAAAAAGCTAAATACGAAGTACCACGTATGTATAGTATAATGCAACACAACTGTAATAGAATACCTCTGAATATATTAACGCCACCTTTCATTTCAAAGTTGCTTTTTAGGGTGTCAATATGTATTAACAAATCCTAAGAAATATGGAAATAAGCGGAAAGAAACATTTTAGTTTAATCATACAAGGAATTGTAAATATTTTATGCATAATTTCTTATGAACTATGGTAGAACGTGAGACTTTATAATATTGAATACAGTTACCTGCTTTAAACATTCCTCACTCGGTTATCTTACTTCGCGATCTCTAACCTCTAAATTATCCGTTTCCTCGCCTGACGTTTTGGCGACTTGGAGCCCAAGTAATGTCATTTGAAGCCGGCCGGTCCTGTTGGGGAATTTAAATGCAAGCGACCAGAGGCATGTTCAGTCACTAATAGAATTATCTTACTATTACGTATCATGCTTATGATTATTGAGTCGTATTGTTGGTGTTCTTTTTAGCGTAATGAAAAACCATTTTTAAAAAAATAAAATTATATAAAGTACATTAATAAGATCTGTAATTGAACACAATTATTTTAATTTTCTTGTACGTCCGATGTACAATCAACGATGTACGGACACATCATTTTATAGATGTGAAATTTATTTGGTATGTTTCAATTGACGATTATACAAATCATTCAATATATCTATTTTAAGTTTCAAAAACACCAGAATATGAATGATCCAGATAACATTATCTCCAATTGTCATCTTTAGATTTTCAAACTAGATTTAAAGTGAGATAAAATTATTAGTTAAACGTTGGTAACTGAATACTACCAATAGTAAAAATCATTAATTCATGGTAGCTAGTCGTTTTTCAACTTTTAACCACCAAAGATGAGACTTTGGACTCAATCAGAAATATATTTTTCTTATAAAAGCCACACAGAAAACACATTTTTGGAGAACCCCGAGAGAATTGACTCAGCTTACCCTAAGCAGTGCCTTAATCTATATTACGTATTTTAAAAGTGTGCAGAAATTTGCGGAAAAAAATATGCAGCCTCGTGCCATATGAGAAATGCCAAACATAGCAAGACGAATAACACAAAAACAAAACGTAATTTTGATTTTGACCGAATATTCTAAATATTTGTTTAAATTAATCCAAAAGTTCTCATATTTAATGTTGTCACTATATTTTCACAATCACTGCGTCCCTGCTTCCGACATAGCTGTCGTCATGCAACGAGAAAGAAAGAATATTTGTATTCACGTGTGCCGTTTCAAAACAGCCGATTTTTTCTGGCCCAATTTTCCTCACTACAGCAGCACGTTTGCTGCTGCAGGCCACTTGTCATTTCGTGTATTTTGGCATATTTCATCACTCATTTCGACATCTGCACCAGTGCTTTGTCGCAACCGCGGAATCTTGCAGAGCAGCCAGCCCCCTTAGGCGCATCCCAATCGAGGCTGCGCTCAAGGACGAGAGACGCCGCGAGCACCGTTCCCGTTAGCGCCGTATCAAACCGCGGGGGAAAGCGGGGAAATGGATCAAACGCCGTTGCCGCCGCCGCCGCCGGGGCCTCCTCCCGAGCCCCGACCTCACCTCCGCCAGCGCTAGCACCAATGCTGCCGTCGCTGCAGCGTCGTCATTTCTGCAGCCCACAAATAGCATCTTGTCGCAGATCGGTTCAGGTGCCTCAGGGCATCAATCGAATCGTTTATTTCAGAAACGCCATAATATAAAACAATATAAAATCCTTTAGCGACGGATTATTGTTCCAGGAGGGTAGACACATCGTTTAGGGCAATTTATATGATGAAAATAATTATTTATCAACTCCTTTAATAATAAAAAAGGTGAAATCTTAAAAGTGGGTGACTTATTCTCAGTTTTCTGGAAATGAGGAATTAGGCGTTAGACGGGTTTCTGAAATATAAACGATTAATTTATGTCCGCTGTGTTAATGTTATTTTAAACCGCTACGCCCATGCCTCTGCCGACATTACATTCGCACCCCCGCCGGCCCCGCCTCTGCCTCCGCCCCACCGCCATCACCGACCACATGCCACCCATGCCGTCCCCACACCTCCCATCTCCACCTCTTTCGCCGTCGCCGCTTGCCTCCCCACCACCCTTTGTTGCCGCCACCGCCAGCCACTGCTACTGCCACCCGCCTCCCCGCCTCATTACTACCGCCTCCACCAGCTACCACCCATGCCGCTGCCAACCATTACCGTTGTCGCCACCGCACCCCAATGCCCACCCATGCGCGTCACCACCACCTTCCATCCCACCTCTGCGCCGTCCCGCTGCCCTCCGCCACCACCTTTGTTACCGCCACCGCCAGCAGCTCTACTGCCACCGCCTCCGCCGCCTCCACCACTACCGCCCCACCGCTACCCACCACCATGCCCCCGCTGCCAACATTACCGTTGTCGCACCGCCACCGCTAATTGACCCATGCCGTCACCTACCACCTCCATCTCCACCTCTTCGCCTCGCCCTGCTCCGCACCACCTTTGTTACCGCCCACCGCCGCCAGCTTGCTACTAGCCACCGCCTCCGCCGCCTCATTACTACCGCCTCCACGCCTACCACCCATGCCGCTGCCAACATAACCGTTGTCGCCACGCCACCGCCAATGCCACCCATGCCTCACCACCACCTCCATCGTCCACCTTCTGTCGCCGTCGCCGCTGCCTCCCACCACCACCTTTGTTGCCGCCACCGCCGCAGCTGCTACTCCCCGCCTCCGCCGCCTCCACCACTACCGCCTCACGCTACCGCATCCTTCCGCATTACGAGCCCATCCGCTGGCCACAACCATTTACCGGTTGTCGCCCACGCCACCGCCAAAGCCACACATGCCGTCACCTCCACCTCCATCTCCACCTCTGTCGCCGCCGCCGCCGCTGCCTCCGCTACCATCTCTGTTGCCGTCACCGCCACCGCCATCGCCGCCGCTATCGCCGCCGCCGCCGCCCAGGACGCTGTATAGCCAGCGAGCCAATGGAGGCTGGGACGCCCCACGGCTGCAGCTGTCCCCCGCGGCAGCCCCGTGTCCGGATCTCTCTCGCGTCGCCTCCCCCCCCCCCCCCCCGGCCACGCACTTTTGTACAGAGTTTATTTGGACGGCTTTCCCCAACGCGCGTTATGAACATTCCTTTTACGCGGCGGCTCGTTTTGGTTCACCTGCCTACGAAGTATGCGTATGGAGGTGTTTTTTGGTATTGACTTCAAAGTTGTTTTTTTGTTTAAAAATGCCGGATCTGGGATGCTTCCAAGGCTGGTATTTTGAAATGGACGTTCATGAAATTCATTCTGATTTTGAGAATGCTGGGAGCGGAGGACAATAAAGTTCCGACTTGTCAGAACTCCAATCAATCTATCTGCGACCTTAACAAAATACAAAAATTTCAAAAATGAACATTACTATGCTTGCGGAAAATAATTATTTTTTGTTCTATAACATAATGACTATAACATAACTGAATTGCGTTTGAAAATGTGTGATTATAAAGGAAGAAATATAGGCTCTTGACAGAACAAAACGGACTGCTGGAATTCTAAGACAAAATGTGAATACGACTTATATATACTTTATTTGTAGGGTCTTGTAGGAATGGGAATTATATGGCTATGGAATCATTTTTATTTGTAAAATTTTATGGAATGGGATACGACAAGTTTAATAAGAAAAACTATGTGGGATAACCGATATTTCTTGTACTTTTAAATGAGAATAGAGATGGTATGCAAATAGATGAAAGGAATAGCAGATGGGGTGTTAACTCAAATTTAGTGGGAATTAGAAAAGTGAAAAGATATTGAGGAATCTGAATGCGAAAAGGAAAGAGAAAACTCTGGAATTATAAAAGATATTCGTTGGATGACCTAGCAACTGTAGGAGGAGAACTGACTAATATAATTAAGGAGTTGGTTTAAAGGAATAAGGACTTGTTATCTCAGGAACTAAGTTTCACACAGAGTTCTAAAATAGTAATTTGTTTTCTCCTCACTAATCCAAGAGAGACCTTTGAAAGGAGCGTAAAGCGTAGAAAAAAAATCTTCAAAACCTTCCCAACTTTAGTAGTATATCCAATCTGTGCTCATCGCTATTTCTCGGATTCGTCTCACTTCTTTATAGGATCTTGAAATTTGCAATTCGGGCAAAAAATATTCTTCCCCTAAAAATTAAATGCTTTTCACAAATTAAACGCGACATTGAACGTAACCTTCTGTAAAGCCACGCAAATATAATCAGTCAATTCTCCAGATACTACCTTTCGCAATTAATTTTCTACTTGTGAAGAATAATGTGAAAGAACATAATGCACGAAGAGAATTACTTTACTACTAGAAATTTGTAATACAAGACAACAAATGGAAAACAACATTTTGTCTGCGTTCAATAAGCGAACAGAAACTTTGGAAACGAAAGGCAACGTAAAACCGTGATCATAAAATGCGGAGATCCAATCTGCTCCATTCGTGTACCTCGGATCCGGGGAGCGCATTTGCATGTATGTGGAGAAGCTTCTCTGAGTCCCCGCGGAACATCAGTCCTTGTACGGGGATCATGGTCTCGGAGAACGACGCACGTGGGTGGCGGGGGCGGCGGCGGTGGCGGCCGCATGGTGAGTGGGGCGCGCGCCGCGACCGGAGGCGGGATGGCGACGGACGGCGTGGGGCGGGGCGCGGCGCGTCGCGAAAGCGATGACCAGGGCGTACGGAGGGTGGCGCACGGTGGATTGTAAGACGCAAGAAATGGACGAAATACATTTTATGGAGTATAGTATGATCGTGAGTATAGCATGTCAGTGGATGTTCGTGAATTCATAATAATTTGTTTATTATAAAACATATTTCGAATTAACTGTTTATAATTAGATACCATGATCAATAAAGACCCATTAGACAGACGGTCACAAAAATTACCTCACGAAATATATTTCTTAAAATGTGTACTGTATGCACGATTCAAACGTGAATGATAATAAAAATATTCATTACTTCATGTGGCCCGCTGTCTCTCATTGTGTCACTCATTATTGTGTTTACGAACGTAATGGGCGACGGGAAAACAGAACAGAAATACAGGTATTTTTCAACAAGCTATTTTGATCTACATTTTTGAGTAACTGTTCGTGTTATACATATGAATTTTTCTCTCATTGTTTCTCATTACTTTCCTTCTTGCCGTGTTTGCATGTTCAGCCGTCTGCCTGCCTCCAAGTGGATTCCTTGTCCCTAAGATGCGCCAAGGTTGACGGCGAAATGTCTAGCCACAAGTTCACCGATCGGGCACTGCTCTACGTCGAGAAAGATATTTTTTTTATTTTTCGATGAAGTTTTTAACGTCTTCATTAAGATTATGGCATTAGAGAAAACGATTGGACTCCAATTAATGAGTCGAAATATTGAAAAAGAATCTTGAATTTTGTCCATGAAGAGTAAAATATTAATTATTACATTATTGTATATATTTATTTGATGAGATTTTTGTCCGCTTCTTTGGCACTTCAGGCCACATGAGGACGACGGAGCCGACGGGGCGATGGGGGCGGCGCGGGCGCCGCTGCGCGCTGTCGTTCGTCTCCGGGGATTCCCCCTCTTTCGCAGCGGCCGGAAGTTGATATTCCGTCTCTGCTGTTTCCGACGGCAGGCGGCTCCGCTGCTTTGTCGTCGCCAGCGCATTGTATTATTCGATGCGAAACAAGAGACGAGCGGCCCTCGTGGGCCATGCCACGCGAGGGGCGCGAGGGGGACGCGAAGGAGACGGCGATTTGGAAAACTGCTGGGCAGTGGGCGCTAGGCTTTCTTATTGGTCAATACTAGATATTATTCTTTTCGATTTAACACTGGTTGAATGTAGTTCATTATATATGATTCAATGAAATTGTAATACTAAAAATTCAGTAAAATAAAAATTCGAACTGGGATGGATATTGTCTGTTTAATACATTAGGACAGCTTGCGCTTCTAAATTTCTCGCAATAGTCTTGGTTTTGTCATCTACATCCTGTATCTGGTAATAGGGCAACAGAAAAATAATTATGTCCTAATTTCCCCTAAAATGGGTAAAAATCACTGAAAGTCATAACGTTTGGTAAAATCTTTCAATTTTCTGAGTTTCTTCGTTTTGAATGTTAGATTTATCGAATGTTTCTGAAATTAAATTGTCATTGGGCTTTGAATTCATGATATTTTGAATTAAAAATGATTTTTTGTATTGTACACCTTGTGAGATGCGATGAGAATATATTCAGTTTATACTTAAATCGTCCGAAAGACGACCCTTTTCCAGTTTGAATGAACATTTTAGAAATCATGATCAATTGAATATGGCATTTTTGTTCTCTAAATTGTAGGTAGACCGTTAATTTTTTTTAGAAGTATGTACTGAACTTGTAGAAGTATGTACTGTAAATATATTGCTAAGTGTGAGTGTGCTTACTTCATCATTTATCATTTTTCTTCTTCTCGTGGAGCATGTTCAGCACTTATACAACTACACACAAAGAGCAGCGATGTTGTCAGGGATGCAATTACTGTAATAAAAATTTTGAAATCCTTCTAAGGTGTGGCCATTTACTTCCAGCAGTGGTAATTATTCGCATATCTTTTGGTTTTAGTCAAAATCAGTGAAGACAATACGTAGTGGAAGAGAGGAGGAATGAAGCTAAATTTACTGACAAATGACAAAGCAAGGGACCACCTACCTGCAGAACAAGGGAAACGTGAGAAAATTGATATAGGCAGGGGTTATTTGACCTACAAGCTTCACATTAATTTCATAACACAATGAACTTAAGAATTTCACTATACAATGACCATTTTGAAAGACTTTATCACAAACTAAGGCTATATTTGAAAACATAATTACTGCTACTGGAGATGAGTCAATTGCAAGATATCGAAATATTGAGAATAAGAACGTGAATAAAGTATAATAAAGCTAGAAATATGAAACAATTATGTTAACCTGTCTCTAAATTTTTTATAAAATATTTTATTAATGTAAAAACCAACGAAGACATTTAGCAATGTTTTTACTGTCAGTAATAGAAACTGCACAAAACTGAATTTGTAAATTCTAATTGCACAGAAACAGTCATCACTATTTCAGTCCTTATTTATTGTCTTCTGCCAACTTGTAAAATATCATACACATATTGTTTGTAAGAGTAGTTTTTTGCATGTAGTGAGCTGCTGATCGCGCCTGAAGAAAATTCTTGGTACGTTGTGGGTGTGGATATAGTAGGTGTTTGCGTTGTGTGAACGTGTCCGTTGCCGCTGATTGGCTGCTTTGGCCGGGCAGTCGCGCGCGCGCGCCATCGTGGGCGGAGGAGCGTCCGCGCCGCCAGCGCCTCCGAACGCATTGATCCCAGCGCTCCCCGCGGCGGAAATAGAAGGCGGGCGGGCGCCGGGCGCCCATTTCCGAGTGCCGCCGCCCAAAGGCCACCGCCCACTCCGCGTTCTTCCCGGCCGCTGCCATCGCCTCCCCCGCTGCCCAGCCAACGGCTCCCCCGCTTCCATCGCCTTCCCTCCTGCCAAGGCCTTCCAGCTGCCCTGCCGTCATCTTACCCGCTTTCATCGCCTTCCCCGCTTCTATCGCCTTTTCCGCTTCCATCGCCTTCCCTGCTGCCCAGCCAACGTCTCCCCCGCTTCTATCGCCTTCCCCGCTTCCATCGCCTTACCCGCTTCCATCGCCTTTCTCAGCTTTTATCGCCTTCCCCGCTTCCATCGCCTTCCCAGCTTCCATGGCCTTCCCGCTGCTCTGCCATCATCTTCCCCACTTTCATCACCTTCCCCGCTTCCATCGCCTTCCCTGTTGCCCAGCCGACGTCTCCCCCTTCCATCACCTTACCAGCTTCTATCACCGTACCAGCTTTCATCGCCTTACCCGCTTCCATTGCCTTTCCAGCTACCATCGCCTTCCTCGCTGCCATCGGCTGCCCTGTTGCCATCGTCTTCCCCAATTCCGCTCCCGCGGCCGCCGCCACCGCCATCTTCGATGACCCCGGCGCCGGGCCAGCGTCGTGGATCCTGCAAATCACACCATCCTGGGCGATCTCCGCGCCGCACCTCCGCCGTCTCTTCCCGGCCGCAGACATTTTCACCGCTCCCACCGCAGGCGTCCGCCCGAACCAATCTATCCCTGTCAGCTCCCAGCTCAATAGCCTACCCTTGGTTTCATCCTTGCCGTTTGACATCCTTGCCATACCTCTACCCCTCCTCATGCGTGACCTCTCATCTCCCCTTACAAACACAGACACATTGACGTACTACAATACACAGCCACACATGTCGAAGGAGCATTCTGTAGCTTCGTCAAGGAATATTACATGTACTAATTTTACGGCACTAATGATCTTAAGGGGGATGAGGTAAGAACCGAGGGTGAGGTCTAGGGTGAGGGTGAGAGCGGGGGTGATCGGAGGGGTGAGGAAAGGGTCAAGGGCGAGGACAAGGGTAGGGCTAAAGAGAGGGTAAGGTCTAGGGTGAGGCGCAGGCGAGATCGACGGGGAGGCTGAGGACGAGGCTAGGGCGAGGGCGGAGTTGAAGACGAGGTCTAGGGCGAGGGTGGGGATGAAGGCAGGGGTGGGGTGTGGCGGACGCAATTTCTTGGGCGAGGGTGGAGTTGGAGACGAAGTCTAGAGCGAGGGCTAGGGCGAGGGCTAGGGCG
>BOPP01000006.1:17981718-18024927 GCA_017312745.1 Gryllus bimaculatus | reverse complement strand
GAGGCGGAGACGAGAGCGGGTTGGGTTAGGACCAGGGCGATGGAGCTGTGAACGATGGTGGGGGTGGAGGGTGGGTTGTAGGTGAGGTCTAGTGTGAGGTGAGACAAGAGCGGGGTTGGTTAGGACTAGGGCAAGGCGGAACGATGGCTGAAGGTGCGGGCGAGCCTTGGGCGAGGATTGGGGCTGGAGGTTGAGGACCGGAGACAAGAGCGCGGGGTTGGGTAAGTCTAGGGCAAAGGCGAGGGTGAGGTGGGGGCAGGGCTTGGCGAGGGTGCGGCTGGAGGTGAAATCTAGGGCGGCGGGTGGAGGGTGGGACTGGGGTTCGCGGCGAGCGTCAGACGCGGACGGCAGGGTAGGCCAAGGTCCCCGTCCGCCGGAGGAGTTGTCGCCGCCGCTGTCAGCGGGCCTCGGGGCCGCGGCCGGGGCGCGGGAAGGGGCGAGGGCGAGGGAGTTCGCCGACGGATCCCATTCATCGCGCCGGCTGGCATTAGGCGATCTCCTTCGCCGGAGATCGCGGCGCGGCGCCGCGCGGCGCTTTCCCGATCCTCCAGCGCTGAGCGCCGGCCGAGTTCCATTTGACCGCCCGAGTGTTCCACTCGAGCGGAGACCCGAGTTGCCAAACTCTCCCCCTCCCCTCCGGCCCCCCCCCTCCGCCTCTCCTCCGCACATCTCATTAAATTAGACCGAGCGCTTTGCAGGCGGGTGCTGGCCTGCAGCGGTGTTTTTAGATTACGCGCAGCTACTAGTTGGGCTTATTGGCCATTCGGACACTGGCAAAGTAGTGGAAGTAATTTGCTGTCTTGTGAAACACAATTTTTTCGTTTTGAACAATTAAATTTAATTTAATAAAACGACCTTTTAGTCGAAAAAATGTTTTGAAATTCAATAATTTTGAATTGTGTATAAAAACGCAATAATCGTTGACATTTAAAGTGAAACATGGTCGGTAATCTGCCATACATCATCATGTAACCATCCTATTTTCATCATCATCATCATCACATTAATAATAATAATAAATTAATAATAATACATAATAATTTCTTAGATATATAAAATAAATAAAATTGTTATTACATCTTCGCGCCCAAAAGAATCCCACGTTCGTTGCATATACAAGGTTCTAACATTGTGATATACGTATAAATTACGTGCTACTGTCATATATTGTCTCAATTCCTTTTAATCGCTTCTACCGAAATTGGATGTCCTCTGTAGGTTCTATTTGCTAACAATTGGAACACGATTATTGAAAAGCGAATACCTCAGAATTTTTTCAGTTTCTATTTCCATATTCTTTAATCTCCTCACACAGCACATTATCATCTAGGAACCTCTGAAAGCTCCTAATTACACAGAACTCAATTCCGACCCCTATATATACACACAGCATTCTTTCCTATGTCTAACGCTAGTACCCTGCTCTGCCCTTCACATACGGGGGTTTTTCGCCGCCATAACGGAGTTTTTACTGTTTAAGAAATAGAATTATTCTCAGTCCATCGGTTTGTTGAAGAAAGTGTAAGCTAGAACCGAAGACTGCAAGCTTAAACTTGCCCTTCGGAGTGCTTGCGGCTCTGCGCCTTTCATAAGCTAAGTGCATAACGCTGCCGCTCCTAGCGATCCTGGGCTTCTCGAACGTTTGGGAGTCTGCGAAGTTCAGTTCGCGACTCGCCTTTGATCACATCTTACTAGCCCTCAGTTGATCGAAAGAGTGACGAGTTGCAAACTGCACCCGATACGTTTGAAAAGAAAAGCCTGCGAAATACATGTGGTACCACGTTGCCAGGATTATGCAAAAATTGAGTGCGCGTATTAGGACTTCACAAGTAGATAAGTGGAGACACAACTTCATAGCTCGCACTCTTCTTCAACATGCCTCGCTCTTCTTTCACTTTAAAACACTCGCGCGATATTAGCGTAGATTACTTGAGAGTAATGAGACGCGCAACAGCGGGGGTATCTTTACTACGTGAGAATTGATGCTTGTTATTCGCCAGACTTAAATATCTGGTATTGTGCAGTTTCGCCCAGGTCTCCATATTCAAGAAACTTGTCTCGTATTTTATAACCGCTGTACATACGATGAAGCTACCGGACTTAGTACGGAGAGGTCTACATCTCAGATGATACCATCTAGTATATCTTAAAATAAAGGTGGTCAAATAATTCATAAATAATAATTAGAGCATAATATGAACTGTTAGAACCATCATTACTTGCTCTCTGGGTAAGGCGTGTTGTCTAGATGTGCTACATCTGTCGAGTCCTTGACGTTTGATCATATCTGTGTGTGCAATACGCCACTGTGTTCGAACGATAGCCAGCTATGTTTGATTCGAAATTCATGTGATCCGTTTACCTGGTGTAGGGTTGGTTTTGTCATCTGTGTGTCAAAGTTTATATATAACATTGAGTGAATCATTGATCTCTGGTGCGTACCTACGCTTTTTCTTCTGCCGGCGTTTTTGGCCTTCTAGAATCCTAAAGTTCTAAACAGCCGACTCAACAGCGGCCACCATTTACATTAGAGTTATAGCCCCATTCATTTCTTTGTAGGGTTGCACGCCAGTGTATACTACCAGCAGCTTAGAAATCAGTACGAAAAATCGCCCTACGGGATCCGTGCGCCAATCTTTCCTTCCTATAACATTAAGATTTTTTAATTGATGCGTTATTCCACGTCACTGTCCTCTACTTTGCCTTCAGCATTATTATACGTACATATTGAGCACCACAGATAATCCATGCACAAAATCAATCAATCACAACGCTGCCGATATGCTTGAGTCCATTTTTAAGCGTTCCACTATGAATTTTCTACTAGCGTTCCGGTATGCTGTGAGTGAGTATGTGTGTTTCTTATATATAGAGCCGCGAATTCCTGGAAGAACTATTTCTTAGAATTCAATGTAGAAATTTCTTAGGCGGGTGTGGCTGCAGCGGTGTTTTGATTACGCGAGCTACTAGTTGGGCTTGATGTGGCCATTCGGACACTGGCAAGTAGGTGGAAGTAAATTTGCTGTCTTGTGAAACACAATTTTCGTTTTAACAATTAAATTAATTTAATAACGACTTTTAGTCGAAAAAATGTTTTGAAATTCAATAATTTTGAATTTGTGTATAAAAACGCAATAATCGTGACATTTAAAGTGAAACATGTCGGGTAATCTGCCATACATCATCATCGTAACCATCACTATTTTCATCATCATCATCATCACAATAATAATAATAATAATAATAATAATAATAATAATAATAATTTCTTAGATATATAAATAAATAAAATTGTTATTACATCTTGGGCGCCAAAAGAATCCACAGTTCGTTGCATATACAAGGTCTAACATGGTGATATACGTATAAATACGTGCTACTGTCATTATTGTCTCAATTCCTTTTAATCCTTCTACCGAAATTGGATGTCCTCTGTAGGTCTATTTGTAACAATGGGAACACGATTATTGAAAAGCGAATACCTCGAATTTTTTAGTATTTCGAGTTCTATTAATTCTTTATCTTGTCTCTCACAAGCATTATTTATCATCTGGAACCTCTGAAAGTCCAATTACACAGAACTCAATTTCCCGACCCCTTTTCCCGAGATTTTCTCCTATTCTAACGAGTATTTTCCCTCTCGCTTCACATACGTCGCATACAGTTTTTACTGTTTAAGAATGAATTATTCTCAGTCCATCGGTTTGTTGAAGAAAGTGTAAGTAGAACCGAAGACTGCAGCTAACTGCCCTTCGGAGTGCTTGCGCCTTGCGCCTTTCATAAGCTAAGTGCAAACGCTGCGCTCTGGCGGATCCTGGGCTTCTCGAACGTTGAGAGTCTGCGAAGTTCAGTTCGCGCATTTCGAGTTTCCACTTTAGCTCAGTTGACAAGATCGAGTTGCAAACTGACCGTTTGAGTGCGAAATACATTCCGTCAGTTTACAAAAGTGATTACAAGTTTTTAAGTATCTTCTTTCAACTTCCTTCTTTCCACTTTCCTATAGGTTTTATGAATGTGAGAGTTTTTTACTACTTGATAATTATCTTTTATCGCCAAAACGTTTTAGTGCTATTTCAAGAAACTGTTTGTACATAAAAGTACATTAGTACATTAGTACATTAGTACATTAGATATTTAATAAAATCTTAAAAATTTATAAATAATAATAATATAATTGAACTGTTAAAAATTACTTTTGTAGGCGTGTGTGTGTGTGTGTGTGTGTGTGTGTATTTTACTTGTGTTGTTTGTCATCTGTTTTCAAAGTTTTATAAATAGTTTGAAGATTACATGTCTACCTACCGGCCGGCGGCCGTTAATTTCTAAACAGCCGGCGGCCATTAAGGTTACCTATTCATTTCTTTGTGGGGTTGCGTTATTAACGGACTTTATAACGAAAACGCTATAACATTAAATTTTTTTTGATGCGTTACGGTTATTTTGCCGTGATGACAAAGAAATATGATATACTAGCGTTTGTAATTGGGGAACTATATTAATGGTAGAATTGCTTTAGATGGACCGAAGCCCTCCTTTCCTGAGTTGCATAACAAGAACAAAAACAGAAGATTTTATTCGAGTTTGACGAGAAAATAGTGGCAAGAAACTGCGTTCTACTTTCACCTCAGAGTCAATCCTTTCTAGGCTAAAAGTACATGGTTTAACTTCTCACTATTAATATTTTTCCTCTCAATCTTCTGACGTATTCGTTGAGAGATCCATTGTATTGTTTTTTTAAGCACGAACTTGTAAATATTGATCTAGTTGCAATGATTCAAGCAATTCATTTATTGGGTATTTTCTAGTTCTAATTTAAATCTGACTTAATGGATCAAATAATACACCGGTCTTTAAAGCATTGAACTGAGAGGTGTTCCTTCCCCAACGTTGTGTGCACTCGTTTACTCTTTCTGGCCTTGAGTAAAGAGAGCAGCAAATGGTAGCAATTACAGTCGGCGTAAACAAAACACTTCGTCAATATCAGTTAAACATTATTTTGATGAAAGCAAGCTCTTTGTATTGCACTAATACGTAGTATCCACTCTTTAAGATATTTTCTGGTAAATGAATAATTTTATGACATAATTTCCCTAAAGAAAACGTTAAGAACTAAGCATGATGTTTGATGTGAACTTAATTATCGATTAAAATATAAGGTTAGTTTTAAGAATATATATACCAACAATAAAATATTCTGAAAATGACAAATGTTACATGAATTCCACATACTAAATAGATTTAGGTTGTGGAAAAGAAAAAAAAACAACCGTCAATTCACAATCGCAAAAAAGGTTAACATCCAGTGGTTATGCTGATACTGGCAGTGGTAATAATCGTGAATCTTGTGGGCGAGGCGGAATGAAAGGCTTCAAAGAAGCAGTAGCTGCAGGTAATGAAGGCTGGGAGTGGGCGTGGCAGGCGACGCGGCGCCTGCGGGCGCGAGGACCTGCGGGCAGGTGGACCTGCAGGCCGGACGCCTCAGGCGGTAGGGGCGGGGCGCTCAAGTGGGCCGACGCACAGTGGCACGAAACAAGCGCATTGCGAAAGAAAACAGTTTCACTTCGTACAGTTTTACACTAACCTAATACATTGTTTTATACGTATCTTAATTTTCTACGGCTATTTGTGTGAATAAGTAGTTTTATATGCATTGGAATAAAGCTACTTACTAAATACGTGTATATATTCATTTGTAAGTAGTTATTCGTATACTTCGATTTACATGAAGTTTCATACGCAATGAGATGGTCCCTTTTCATATGTAGCAATTTTTTAAAACCTTCATATGTTACGGTGATTAAAATAACAGGGTTGATACTCAAAACGTCGTTAGTTGAACACCGCTAACCGAGAGCGGATAGCGATCGAACGGCAATTTTTTATTGAAAAATTGATTATTGATTTCTGTGAGGAATAATTCTCAATTCTAATGCATTATGAGTTATTTTAATGCACGATTGTCTATACAATTATTCTCTCTAACAAAATGTTTATAAATTACCAAAGAGCGTCAAGTGATCGGTGGCTGAGGTTAACATTTTTGAATCGCTGTCAAAATGTTTTCCATTTTAAAAACGTAATGAAAAGGGGAGAAAAAATAATTATTATATTACTAAAATATAATTTCAAAACCATCGTGATCCCAAGGGTTCTAATACCAACACAAAACTTCCCATTAGTTTTCCGTGAGATGCAACCCAGAAGACTTTAGTTAAATCGTACCTCTGATCAACCGCTTGTGCAGAGTTTCGCCCACTGTGCGAGCCCCGCACCCGTTCGCCCCGCCGCCGTTGCCGCAGCAACCGCCTGCGTCTGGACCACTTCCGCTGCGCCCTCTTGCGGTCGCCCCGAGCGTCGCGCTGGGCGGGACAGCGGTCGATCTGCCTCGATAACGAAGTCGATTAGTCGGTCGTATTTATTTTTCTGGCTGACTCGGGCGACGGAGATCCATTTCAGATGTTCAGACGCAACGATTAGACGGTGCTTGAAGTGGTAGGCGAATTTTTAGTGGCCCCGGCGGGACAAAATCTGCGACGAATAAAACGCGACCTGGAATATTACTGAATTTTACTGTTTTGGTGAAACAATCAATTTTGCTCTTGTGCTGAACAATGTTTAGCAACTGAAGCACCGTGTCTTACTCCTACACAAAAAAATCAACAAATCTTCTTAGAAACCCACAACTGAACAAATGTTTCCTTATTTGTACTAAATACAACATCAGAAATACAAGAAAATATCCACTCTGGCCACTTTTTAGATTACACCTCACTCACCCCATTTTGTGGAAGCTTCATATCACCACCCCTGAATTAACCCCTATGAAGTTTTCAATAGAAGTAGCACTGAGAGTTCGACCTGGGTCATAAGGATCAAAACACCCCCTACTAACTGAGGGAGAGGACACGAGACTCAGTGTTCATTTGTTTCTATATCGCAAAGGACAAGTAACGTACAAAACGTCGATTGATTTATTAATTATTTTATATTTTGAGGCTTTTCAACTGTTATCCTCATTAATCTCGACCGTGTAGTGCAGATTATAACTGGAGGGAGCTGTGATTCTGAAATCCAGCGCCGACCTTCACGCCGGCTTTCCTCCCTCTAGCCAACACCGCCACCGGGGCGCTAGCGCAGACCACCGTCACTGTGGTGTAGCTAGCCGAGACAGCTTTAAGATCATCTCGATTGGACTGCCGACATGTAGAGATTCATCGTATCATAGAGATTTCAGAGATCGTATCATAGAGAAGTACTTGTATGTGTAAGTATGTGTTATAACAAGAGGAGAGATACGAAGATTGGTGTAGCAAAGATCGCTGACGTTCCGTGGCAGAAGTAACTTTAAGGAATAACACGTTTCTCTGGAGGCACTGCCAATCTTCTTGTTAGTCACTGATTATGTCGTGTAAGTCGATCTATTCTTTATCAACGTTATTCGGTCGGCGCCAAATCTTACTTCCAGTGGGGGAGGAAATCTGCCTCTCGGGGTTTAACATGCTTTATACTTACGTGGTTTATGACCATGGCAGTTGACACGCCTGTTGACACAAAACAATCAAACAATATATTTCAGTCTTTATGTAGAAGTATTTATTTACAAACTTCAAAAAGAAGTGCATTACGCCGCGTGTGCCTACGTCACTTAGAAAGCGCTCATTCAATAATTCGTTTCCTATTATTAAGTCATAAGAGGTAAACAATCGTTTTTATAAACCTATTAAACAATTGTAATGCTAATAATTAACAACAAAATACTTGTGTAGTCATCTTCTTAATTTATCAATTACATTAATATAGAGTAGTTTTACGAGTAAACTTTATCATCGAACAAAAGATTTGTTAGGTAACATCATGTTTTCCACATTTAGAATCAGCACAAGCCTATCCCAATTTTATTGACACAGATATGTGCCCACATGAGGCATGCTTAACATGCAGCATGCATGCCTCCGGTGATCACTGGTTGCCTCTAATGAAACATGACTAATTTCACACTTTTGTGTTACGTTATTCCGCGATAAACTTATTTCAGGCGCTTTCTGAGCGTTAAACACGACTTCCTGCGCTACCCTCCCATCAAGCCAGCCACCAAAGGCTTTCCGTGCGCGGCGCCGCCAACGCAGCCTAAGCCCAGAGCCCCCGCGCCGCGTCGCGCGTCGTTCTTGTTTGAAGACAAAGTGTTCGCTTTTCCCTCGCGCGCCGGAATGCGCGCCGTCGCCTCGCGTCGCGTCGCGGCGGCTGCGTCGGAGCGGCTGCATTGTGTCGCAATGAGCGTAATTGCCGGTCGCAGCCCCTGCGACCGCGCCCGTCGCCCGCCGCCCCTCGCCTTGCGCCCCTCGCCCACCGCCCGGGGCGACGCGACGCACAGAGGGCGCCAGGCAGCGGCGGCGCGAGGTCAAAAGCCCCGGGGAGGCACAACAGAGGTGGCGGACGGCTAGCGAATTGATTGGTTGATTGGTGTTTCCGGACGCGACAACTTCTAACGTCGTTACTCTCGTAAGGGTAGTGCTTGTTTTATCACGGGGGGTGCCTGTGATCTTCACCCAATGGATAGATACCTTCATTTTGCCTTGAGAGGTATTTCCCAACCAGGTATCTCCCACCAGCGCATCACCCCCCAGCCAGAGCAAGCTCTCACCTCCTGACTAGTCCCCCGGCATGTATAGTACTGTAGTACGTTTCATTATGTGCATGGCGAGGATTGGGCAAGGAAGAGGAAGGAATGATCGCGCCCGGTTCTTGGCCCGATTGTTAGGACACGTCTCCCGCATTCGCCTGATTTTGTTACGAGAAACCGTGGATAACCACCGATCAGAGCAGCCGGCCGCTAGAATTCTCCTCCAGACAGCAGCTAAATTCAACCTAGCAACCTATCTACTAAGGACGAAAATCGTGCCATAGTCGGGACTTGAACCCTAGGGCCTACTGGTTAGAAACGGCTAGCGGACCAGCTGTACTCCTTCTTCTAGTCACCACATTTTTGTCTAATTTTTACTTAATTTGTTCAAAACAGTTGTCACATTCTGGTCGCATCTCGTTCCAAAAAGTATTTCCATTATTCCAAGTGGACATCAATAAATTCAAGAATAAATTAACATGTTAAGAAGGTATGATTTTTTAACTGTTTTATGTTGAGGCGAACTGTAATTGGCTACTTTCTATAATGGAGAATGTATGCTCATTTAAAGAATGCTGTTTTCACATTCTTCTGTTTATCACCAAATATAACTGTACTCAATGTAGGAATAGACCGACAATTGAGGAAAGATGAGAAATTATTTTACAAAAAAAGAAGTTGCGCCTCTTCAAGTAATACGTTTAACTCATCAACAGTTCACCTGCACAGAATGAACCTGTTCACCTGCACATGAAATGTTCTTAACCCCACGACAGTACAGACCAATTCAGACCCGCCGCGGCCCAACATGGCCCACTGTGCGTCGTGCTGATTGTCCGTGTGCCCGCCGCATTCAGACCCACGCGGCCCAGCCTGGCCACTGTGGTTGCTAATTGTGCGATCAACTGTTGCGCGCCGCGAAATTTCATATGTCGGTCTGCCGCCGGCAGCCGGGGAGTGGCGCGCCCGTTGCGCGCTAACTGAAACGCCCCCACGCGCCCCGGAATTTTGTTCCGCGCTTCTCAATCGCACCTGATGGATTGTCGCGCGCAAATGTGTTTTCAACAATCCGCCCATTAAGCGAGAGGCTGCCCTTTGTCCGCCCTTTCCGAATATCGATGTGGTGGGGTGGGGGGGAGTGGCAATGAGAAAGACTGATATGATAGTTTAATGTAATTTAAATTGTTGTTCTTTCCAAAGCGCAGGATTTGGTTTTAAACCCGCTGCCCACCCCCGACATTAGCTCAATAATTATTGAGCATTTTAAAGTTGGGCACAAACGTAATCAACTTCTTTTTAACTCGAATGCTCATCTCCAGGATATCGTCACATTGGTTGTTTCACTATATCTATCCATTAATTATGCCATTCGCTGTCCTAATACGGGTTCTTACTAGGATTGTAATTGTAATAAGATTTAAGTTTTTCGGATATTGGCGTACAGTGCTGTAAACGTCGTGTTTAAATACAGCGTATGTATGGGAACATCCTGTCCTTCGCCGTTTTTCTAAAATTCAAATTGGTCCTGGAGGATCCGTCAGGAAATAGAACAATGTGGGGGAGGAAGGATCGTGCGAGATCCTTGTACAATTTTTAAGGTACCACTTCAGCATTCGGATGTTTCAGTGGTTCCCTCCGATTAATTACAAGCGAATGTCAGAACTGTACCTTAGGTTAAGAGGCACGGACCGCGTATGATTCTTTCTATCCCATCTTGCGGTCATCCTACCCATTGCCTCATTCACATCCTTCGAAATGAGCTATATGCTGGTCTCCATCCCTATGTGCCACATTGCACATACGAATAGAAGTTGGCTGAACTTTAAGAACCCAAAAAATTGGCTGCTGTGGTGAGTGAGGACTTCCAATCAATTCTTAAGGTTCAGAAAAGCCGACCTGACATGGTGAGCAGAAGAGATGGGACATTTGAGGATAAGGGATTAGCTGTTCACTGTGACCTAAGAATGGTAGTGAACACAGAACGCAACTGTAATATTCTGTCACTGTCCATGTTGTATTACTTACAGGCCCAGTTCGTGGAGTTCGTCCTCCGCTGGATGATGGAATCCAGCAGGGGGTGGGTTTCCTCCTCCTGGTATGTCCCCTCCGGGCACAGCGCTAGCCGGGTTAATCCGGTGTTCTGATCGATCACATCCGCAGCTTCCACCGATCAGTTCCAGGCGAATGTCGGAGCAGAACCTCAAGATACGACACAGGGTCAACAGTTAAAATCGATTATGCCATGTCGTGTCTACATTTCCATCCACAAGGCAAAATGATCAACTAATATTTCGTGCCTCATGATCTCAAACGAAAGAAGCCAGTGGCTTTGAGTAGTCGCTTGACTGCTGCCATCCGATCAATTCCCGATGAATGCCAGAACTGGGCCTTTTCGGTCAATGAAGTTTGTTGTTGACTCGCAACGCCTGCATTACCACACCGAGTTCATATGGTTTATTTATTTAATTTATACTTTATTAGAGATTTAAGGAAGACAAACTCATTTGAAAACACGCCTTTGGAAGAGGCGTTAAGCAAGTTGAGCTGTGTCACACATACGAGGAACGATAAAGGGCCTCAACCTAAAAGAAAACTGTAAAAATCCAAAATGTTTCCTAGTTATACTTTCCTTTCAAACTGGAAGACATTTTACTTACTCCCATTCTCTATCACGCTGTTACAATATTGCCAAATGGGAGCAACCAAATACGTGGATAAATGGAGATCGTCATTTCTCCGGCGACAAATAGCTTCAGCTGTTAAATCGCCAGAGAAAAAAAGAAGCAGAAATTGTAAATCAGTCTCAGCGTATTCCATATTTTATATTTCTTAGATGCTCATTCATATTTTCTTTGTTACAGAACATCCTTGACAAATTCAACCCGGGTGCCCGGCAGCTAATCCAAGCTGGAAAGGCATACCTGAAGGCCCTGCATGGTAAGTGCATGAATTCTTAATATGTATCCATCACGTACCATATTCTGCCCTCTTTGCTTTGATCAGAGTCCAAAATTCTGTCACTCCGGTGTTGGATGTCCAATACCTGTTCAACGTCAATAAAATATTTGTATTTGATGTAAAAAAAATATTACTTTTTTCGAGAAATGTTTTCTTCTCGGAACTGAATTTTGATTTGAATGTTGAGTTTTAAATAATTCGTATTCGTGGAATGTATTTCAATGATTCATTCATCAGCCATTGGAAATCGTTTCATTCTTCTAATTCAGAAGCCTTCGAACACTTGCTCAATCTCCGGAACGCTTGTTGTAATGAAAAAACATCAATTTGAAGAAAAAATGGTAATATACAGTTCCAAGAACTCGTGGCCGTGAGCAAATTCATGAACAAAGTCAAATTAATATTGTGTTTCCTTTACTGAGCGGATAATAACACGTATGCATTTTTTCGAAAGTGTAAAGTACATAAATAAAAATCCGAAGTACGGTGATTACTCTTTAACGCAAAAGCGAGGAAAGTATTCAATGAATTTCATCATTTATCCAGTGTAGAAACGATTATTTAACATTTCGTGAGCAGTATTTTTAAATTTAACTTTTTTTAATTTACAAGAAACATCAGATGAAGTATATTTGTTAGTGCCAAATAAAAACATGTTTTTCTCTGTATGTAATTTTTTAATCCCTGAAAATTATTATTCATGAAGATAAAATCATCCCAAATGATAATTATGAATACAATTCTAAGGAACATAACATTTATCACTGCTATTTCTCAAGAAAACTCTTTTTCAAGAGAACAACGCAAATGCTTTGCGGTAAAATCGCATCCTTCATTTACTATTAATGTTCTTTATTTCAAGAGTGCCGCTTTGATGTAAATTGAAAAGTAAATAAAAAACACTCGCAATATACGTTCGCTCACTGTTCAAAACGCTTGTTCAGCCAATCGCAGTATGTTTGTAGTGACAGGTTCGCGTTATTAGAGTTGTAATTCCCAGACACCATACTTAAATAGTCACGTCTGAAGGTTAAATTTGATTTTAAATCGGAATTCTTCAGACAATCCTCACGATTCCAGATCTCTTGAGTTCTAGCCTTCCAGCCAAAGTTACAGCCAAAACGCAAATCTAAACTTTCTAGACTACTCACCATTAGAAACATGAAATGTTTTAATCATTTTTATATTAAAATAATGTGCAGATCTAAAAAGTCTTGTACTGTGATTTAATACTTAAATAATATTTAATAGAAAGTGGAAAATATATTTAGAGACTTAACTTTTGTACGAATTTGGCCAGCCGCAAGACTTAGATATTTTGATTAACACGGTGTTCGAAGATTACTCAAACTCGGAGAAGTAACGAGCTTAATTTGCAATCGCAGCGACATGTTGGCAGGCGCAGTGACGTATTGTCAGTCGCAGCGACCCGTTTCCAGTCGCAGCGGTGGAAGTAGGAAGCGCCAGAGAAAGGCGGCCATAAAGCAGCTTCGAATGGTCGCAGTTCGTTGTTTACGGCTAAACGCTGCCAGGCAGTGGCCGTAGAGCCGCTTCGCGAATGTCTCGACAACGCCGTCCCGCCCTGGAAGAGGCTGTTCTCCCGGCGAAACCACCTGCCTCGGCCCGTTTATGCGCCACGCCGCACGGAGCGCTGATGTCGCCGACGACGAAACAGTTCTTCCGGATTTTCAAACGAGCGCGTTTTCTGGTTTGTGGGCGAAGTTGGAGCGACGAGCGTCTAAAAACTACGTAACTGCTTTTTTACAGAATGTTTTCTCTTATGTGTGAAATTCAGTTTAGACGTTGATGTTTATGTGAAGCCTGAATGAGTGAAATGTTACATTGAAAGCCTGACGCGAGATAGTTTCCATTTGCACAGCATTAACAAACCAATTGCTTCATCCACTTACAAGTTGTACAGCGAGAATAACGAACGCATTCTATTATAATAATATTGATGAACTTATATATTTGTAAATATATCTATAAATATACTATCTAAATATTGTACCACCAAGGTCTCTAAAAAATATTGTTTAGTTAGTTTCAGTTGTGACTTCTTTTGCAATCAGATGGTTTATTTATCTTTTTTTACTATTTTTATTCGGTTTTGCTTTGTTTCTAAGTTTTAATATTCTTTGAAAGGTTAATCCCTCCGTTAATTTACGCATCTTGCCGGACTGCGCTCTGATGTCGTTTTTAAAGCTCGGTTGAAATAGCAGTTTTCGGGTTGCTTCTGAAGTTGGAGTGACGAACTACTGACGTCTTGTGAGGAAAAGTTTTAATGTTATGAGAGAAGTTCTTTTTAAGTGTTCAAGCTATTTAAGAAAGACTGCACGAGGTAAATTATTACTTGGGAACCTTTTTTTTTAAAAAAAAAGTTCACATTGTCGTTTAATTAGTCAATAAAATTGCAGAATTAATATGGTATATATCTTGCAATTCACCGAGAGCGAGAGTCAGAGGGGGATGTTTCTCATGCGTCTCATTGTCATTTTCTTTGTTGATGTTTTAATTGACGGATGCACTAAATCAAGAATATTTAATCTGATAGAAATGCACGATTGTAACCAATAATTAATAATTATCACTAAATCAAGTGTTAATTCCCTAGTCCCAAGGAGGATCAGACTGAAGGTTTGACCAAACCTTACATTTTATTTCTACATAACTGACTCAAACATTAGTTTATTTGGCTATTATATAACTAAAGCAGGTGGTTACGAGACTATTCGGTATGGTCCTTGCATCACACAATTCTATAAAGGCGGAATGTTCACAGACGATTTGGAACAGCAAAACAAATTGTTCTCTCTGTTCTTCCGTCGGCGCTGAAATACCTCCAGCCAAGTATCGTCCGGGAAACTCAGGTTATAAAAACGTAACTTGACCCGGGAACTCGCGATGGGGTAATTGGCTTGTGCAGGACAGAGAAAGAGCTACCTACTTCTCGTCGTGTTACGGAAACTTGGAGCTCCAGGGAAAACGCAGGTTGAGGGGTGCGAGTCAGCAATCCGCCAACTCCACATCCTCCTCTTCCTCCTCCTCATTCTCCATCTCCTCATCTCTGATCTGTCTCTCCTCCTCCTCCTCCTTTGCGCCCGACAAAGGAGAACGAAAAGGCCGGCGAGATTGGCGGTGAAACAACTTTTCCGATCGCCTTTTCTTTCTCGTTCGTCTCAACTTTTCGAAACATAACTCGCCATCTCGCCGCTGAACAGCAGCAGCATCGGGCCTGGTCTTTTATTGGTCTGCCTTCTCCGTCTCTCCGTTCTGTAGAGAGTAGGCAGAGGAGCGCTGCTGTTGGGAACGCAGTCGTAAGCTTCGGTGTATATAGGGCGGTGTGGTCTGTGGAACCAATGACGAACTTTCTCTTCACTGGGGGGGCTGAAGAACGGAGCGCCTAATAGACGGTATTAGGAGTTACTGAAGCTGGTCGTGGCTCCCGCTGGCTGCGGCTGGTGTCCGGACTGACGGTGACACAACCTGTGCTACGCCAACGGCTGCGATATCACCGACATGCCGCACCCTACGACAACAGGCCCACCGTGCCCCGCACCGCTCTGCACTGTCATACACCTGCTCCTCCTGCCGACCCCTCCACGCCTCCTTCCACATCCCTACCCACCGACCACAAACCCTTCCCTCCTTTCCCGTTTCCACTCAATCATCCTTCTACCGATTTCACCATCGACAGCTTACCCATTGTCCTTACTGTATCAACACTTTCAGCGTCACCTCTTCATCACCACTACCATTATTATCATGACGTCTCGAACTACAATCAACATTACTTCTACTGGAGTTACCACTAGCCACTATAACTATCTTCACTCTTCAAGAAGTAGTCTTAGATCATACTGACAATTAGACTTTATGTGCTCTCCATCAATCGGTTTATGTTTCTTGGCGAAGAAAAAAAGCAAGGCAATTTAATTCAAAAATTAGTAGGGATTGTCTCTATTTTCGTTTATAATTACAACAAACTTGGATCCAATAAAAAAATTTAAATATAAACGATGGCTTTAAATATATTTAAAGCGTTGTAACTCTGATCGCCCATACGAAGATTGAATATTTGTATGGAATGCTAAAGCAGTAGATGGGCTTAACTAACGGGAAGTCTGTCGGGGACCGGCAAGTATCTCTACAATTGAACGATAATGACGATCCATAAACCGTGAAGCGGTTGACTGACTATTCACGTTGGTGAAATAAATTGACAAGCGATTAAAATAACAGGGTGTCTGTACTTGTTTGCAGAGTAGATGCCTGCAATTACTTTATTCTGTATTCTATGTGTATAATGAATGCTTCAATGAACCATTCTCCATAATACTACACTGAATGGAAACCTATGATTAGGAACATGTGTCGAGTTTTCTATATCATAAAGGACAAGTCATTAAAATATATACACTAGATTAAATATTAAAAATAACCGATGTCAAACCTTATTCGGCTTTCCACCACTCTCAACTCGAAGAGCAGTGATTTTCACTGAAATACTACCCCTTCTTGGTGTTAACATTGCCTATCAACAATGATTTCAATGGAACGTAAGACATTGAAGTAGAAAACAATATCCACACAATTGCTAGTAGAACACATTAGGTGGCTAAATATTTAAATTACAGTACTGTAGAACACATAGACATGGCAGCGACAAAATATCGTTTAATATCGTTATGACATGTTGATTCTCTTTTAGTTACTCATGTAAATATTGAAAACAAAGCTGTCAATCGGTTTTCGTATCAAAATTTTGGAGAAAATACTGTGCTAACTTAGGGAGTTACCTCTCAAAACTCCTTTCAGAAAACGCGAACATTCATTTGGTTTTAAACGGTAAAATAATATTAATTTTTTAAGACCTTTTCCTCTTTATTTGAATACTTTTGGGGAAAATGTTGAAATTCGATGTTGTATTAGGGAGTAGTTTATCTCTTAAACATGATACAGAAACATGTTCTAAAGAGAATTTTTAATGCCTTGGTCGCAAACTTTTTATACGGCATTTTGGTTCTTGGTATTGGTTTTTGTTGTTACTGTGAAAGCGAGAAATCTGCTATTGTCTTCACTTTCAGAGAGCGATATCACTACTCTAAAAGTTATTCTTGGTCGCAAGCAAAACAATTCGTAATTTGTTGGTGTCTCGTGCAGCTTAAATTAGCTACATAGCTAGGTCGAATTCAGGTGTAGTCTAAAGGAAAATTCTACCGACCGTCTGCTCTGAACGGACGTTTATTGTTTCTCCTATCTACACCAGGCGAATACCGGAGCAGTACCCTAACAAACGGGCTACGGACTGCACGCGATATTTCCTTCCTCTTCTTGTCCTCTCCTCGTTCCTTACATACACTTACACACTCGCAGACACTGCAGTATCACACTTGTTGGGAGACCAGCTGGGAGCCTAGAGCTTGTTTCGGCTGGGGTAGTGCCCTGTTGGTGGGAGACACCTGGTTGGGGAAAACCCCCGCAAGCTGACGAACGTCGGAGTCGAATCGCGCCAGGCAGTGGGAGAAGATAACCGAAATTTTCCGAAAAGAAAGCATGCACTGTGCTAACGGGAAAATGACCTTAGTCGTTGACGCTCCAGGAATCCCTAATCAATCAATTAATTCAATGAAATAATCATCAAAATATGAGAGGGACACCTCGAAGTATTTTCTTGCCTGCCTTCATTTGTCATCTGTTGGCGCAGGTGAATTTAATGTCAGAAGCAACTGGAGGGAGCTACTAGAGCCAGCGAGCAACGTCAGGGCTCCGGAGAGGAAATCAAGACTCGCTTGAACTGCTCCCTTCCGCGCGTATATATTTTACAAGATGCGTTGTTTTGATTGATTAATTAATTGATTCTGGACGCGGCAACTGTTGAGGTCATTAGTACCGTAAGTGTAGAACATGTTTTTATTGCGAGAGATGGTGGTGATCTTCCCCAGCTGGCTAGCGTGATCCGGTGCGGACCTATCCGTCGGTGAGCGGGGTGTTTCGCAACCAGGTGCGTCCCACTAGCAGGGCACCGCCCCAACCGGGACAAGCTCCAAGGTAACAACTGATCTCCCGAAATGTGTAATGGTGTAGTTCATGTAAGTGTATAAGTATCAGAGCTGAGAATTCGTTAAGGAAGAGGAAGGAAACTCGCGCGCGTGCCGTGACCCTTTTTTTAGGGTACTACTCCTGCATTCACCTGGTGTTGATCGGAGAAACGACACAGACATCTAGAAAAGCTGATCATTTGAATCCTTCGCCAGAGAGCGGCTGACAATCGACCAGCTTTGTAGCTAGTGTGGAAAATCCTGCTACCGTCGGCACTCGAACCTAGGACCTCGCGGTCAGAGGCACTACAGTGATGCCCTGAGCCGCAATTGTTAGTTTGGCGCAGTAAATTGAATGGCGGAAGCAACGGGAGACAGCTGCTAGTGTCAGCGCAGGGCATGCTGCGAGGGGAGACCTGGTCTCGCTCGAACAACTCCGTTCAGCGCATATATCTTTTACGAGGTGCGTTGCTAATTGTGCTATGTCATTGTCGATCATCGCCTTTTTGCTCGCTCAGTTCCCGGAAGCGCGGTTGAGCGCACCCTTCTCAACTCTCCCCGGCATCTTGTTCATTTGAGGCTTTTTCTGCTCTATTAACTTCTCAAATGGAACGCGTTGTCTTTTCTTGTCAAATGTTTTAGAGAGTTATGTGCGGAAAATGTTACCGTTGTCTTTTGTTTACTAAATGAAAAATTGTTTTCCGCTACCAAAAAGGCCAGTGTCTAATCTGTTTCAGACTTAAAATATAATACAGTTTTTTTTAATCGTTTTCTGAAATACTTTCAGTGTGAACAACCTTTGAAATAAAAACAAGTGATTAGACCGCTCTCTTATCACATTAGCTCAAGAGCTAAAATAGAACTGTCCTGTGGTTTAAACAACTGTTACATTAGGAGCTGACAACATTAAATCCAGTGTTTCTAAACAGGTTTCGAATCTTAGGGCTTTAACAATTCCGTTTACGAAGAATTAGGATTCCCTAGAAACGTCCATTACTCTTCTTTTCTTGACTAAAAATGACCTCCGTTACCGAGCCCCCTGATCTGTGGCATCTGTTGGTTTCTCCAGAGAAGAGCGACTGGATTTTTATTGTGAACGGTAGTCTACCTACATTAGGCTTTTCTACCAACGGTCGCAAGGCACCTACCGGAATCGAGGCGCTCCTTTTAATATCAATGGATGAAACTAAGTCGAACACTTCTAAATGATTTAAGGATTTGTGAGATAATTATTTGATGTGCAATAAAGGAGTGAAGTCGATAAATGTCTGAAGTCAAAGTGTTGGAAGGACCTTTGTCCCCATATGTAGGTTTGTATTCAGGGATTTAAAAAAAAGAAAAGTTCAATGTAAAGAGTAGAGATGTGAAATTAATTGTTATTTTGAACAACTGATTTGTAGATATTAGAGAGTTTGCTCAGCGTAAATCTCTATTTAGAATACGATTCGAAATGCACTTTTGAGATTCAGGATGTGCTCGAACTGTAACGTAGCGATCAAGTTATGTTGGGAAATGGCTCTTCAGCAGAATTATCGAGAACAGTCACGTTGAACTGTGGCGACAGAATGTTCTGGTTAATCGCTGTTCCCATAATGCAACATCATGTTAGCTTTAGCCGCTCAAATGCGAATCAAGAGGATGTTGCAATATGGCAATTTATTGTTAGCAGCGCATTTTTACGTCACAATACTTCCATTTATCGTTGTCTTACCATTAAAACATTTTGCTATACGCATTTCAGACTTCAAAAGACAAGTCACATACGTTAATTGAATCAAGTCATGTTTTGACACAAAATGTGCCCATCAGAAAAGTAAACAAACAAACATATCAGGATATTCGTCGTTATCTCCAGCATATTAGTCGAGCAGAAAAAGAAATAACTTGGTTGGAGTAACACAACTTCCCAAAACATGAGTGAATTGCTTGCTTAATACAAAATCGGTCACTTCATAACTGGTGATTGCCATAGATACGAAATTGATTATTGATCGACAAGTATCGTGATATATTTGTTTGTTTACTTATCTGATGGGCACATTTTGAGACAAAACATGACTCGATTCAAATAATATTATATGTTATTCAATTGCTAGAAAAGGTGCCCCGAATGTTTTCGTAGTACTGAAGATAATTCTACGTTAATCGCTTCGATAGTTCTCAAATTCGCCGTTCGTACGTCATTAGAATAAAGGCCCATTCACAATTCAAACATAAGCATAGCGCATAGACATAAACATTAACATAAGTGATAGACTGAAGTATTCTCAATGCTTAACATAAACGTAAGTAAAAAAAGTTTCTATTGGCTGTGAAACTTTCTGGTTGGATGAGAGAATCGATTTCAAGATATCGACTGCGTCTATGTCCCATATGGCGTTAGTTCTTCTATCGACTTCGCCCCAATTTCGATTCTCGATTTTGAGTTACCGTTCTGTGAATAGTTCATGTCTTACGTAAGCATAAGCACTGAAGCTTGAAGCTTGCAAGCTTTTAAGTTAACGTCTTACATGTTATGCTTATGCGAACGCATTGTGAATGAGTCCGCTAGTGACCGTAGACCTAACTTTTATGTTCACGCCATGCTTATGTTTATGTTTGCATTGAGAATGGGCCTTAAGACTAGGTATGTATGTGAACCACCTGAATATGAAAGTGAATGTACATCGTAGGCGAACAAACATCGTTGGACGTCCAACTCAATGCCTTTTCTGTTCTACTGATCGACGAATATCCTAATATATTTGTTTGTTTACATTTCTGATGGCCACATTTTGTGACAATACATGACTTGATTCAATTAATACTTTATGTTATTCAATTGCTCCAACTCAATGACTCCAAACCAACTCAATGACTAATCCGTCTCGTCGCTTTGCCAAACGCTGAGCGAAGCCTCCCTCGGAAGCTGCGCCGGCGACGCAACAGGGCGCGCGGGCGCCTCGTGACTCAGCTTCCGGCAGCCGCGCGGCGCAGCGCAGCGCAGCGGAGGCAATAAATATTTGGCGTCCGACCTTGCCGCGAAACTGGCCCCACTTCCCCTGCGCCACGCGCGCTCTGTGGCGGGGTGGGTAGGGAGGTGCACCAGGAGGAGGAGCAAGAGGAAGACGAAGAAAGGGAAGGAGAGGAGAAGGGGGAGGAAGAAGAGGGGGAGGAAAATGGAGGAGGGCGGAGGAGGCAGGGAGGAGAATGAGGGTGATGGAGGAGAAAGAGCATGACTAAGATGAGGAGAAAATGGGGAGGAAGAGGGGTAGAAGTAGGAAGAACGGGAGAGGAAAGGAGAGAAGTAGGAGCAAAAAGAAGAGAAAGGGAAGGAGAGTTAGGTAAAAGGGGGAGGAGGACGAGAAAGCAGAGGATGGACAGTAGCAGGAGGAAGAAGAGGAGGAGGAAGAGAAAAGAATAAAATAGGGGGAGGAATAAGTAAACCAAGAGGAGGAGGAAGAAGAGGAATATGGAGAGGAGTGGAAATGGAGGAGGAAGAGGAAGAAGAAGTGAAGATAGCGAGGATTAGAATAGGGAGAAAGCAAGAAAAAATATGGTATTTCTGGCATACTACAATGCTCACCCAATAGAATACGCTTAGCGTTTACGGCAACAAAAGTAATTTAATTCAGAGGGTTTGAAAAACAGACGTATCTATTTCTGATCAGACGTTGCGAGATTTGTTCAACAAACAAGTTCACACTTGAATTCTATTCTGTTATTTCAAACTGATAGAAGGAACATGTATAGGACTAATAACTAGTGTTGATAAAGGGAAAAGCAGCTTCAAAGCAATGCAAACAAGTACTTTGTATGTGTAGTTGCCATGATACGGTGACCCATCCCCTCTATTGCAAGTAATATACATAAATAAAAGTCTTTTGATGGCAAACGACTTATGTTCAAATACTACACACAGCTCTAAATGTACCAGAACATATTTTACCTAAAGTGAATTACGAAGTAGTTCAAAATATCCATATTTATTTTTAGATTTATGCTAAACAGTAATTGTGATGCGATGTCTAAAGTTATCAATTCCAATATTTGCCATCGTTTTTTGCAGCTTGATTTTGTAAATTATTATGAGATAAATTAAAAATAGAAAAGAAAGTTGGTGTGTTGACAAAGAAATGTGAATTAAAGAAGACCAGGGGAAATGCGTTTAACGGGATTGTTATTAAATACCGTGATTTTATGTCCTGGCACCTTGAACCAAAAATTCATTTAATTAAGAACTTAGCTTGTTGGTCTGATGATTTTTTTACATTTCATATATTGAAAAATATTGTCGACTTTTGAACAGACTCATAATCTAGCCCAGAAGGAATCAAGTACACTTCCATGAGCACTGAAGTGTCTGAAATGACCTACGAATAATTCTTGAAGAGCGTGATCGAAAGATGCAGAGAAGTACCAAGTTAGTTATTACATCATTGCAAATTCCGAGGCATTTCTTAACTCTCCCAAATGAATTTTTATGTTAAGAAACTGACAAATTTTCGAACTGATGAAATATTTTTATATTACACGTAAGTGGGAGTTTTTGATCATTTCAGGGTTGACTGCAATATTTTCTGAAAACCATTCTATTGAGTTATTTGCTACAAGGAACGAAAATTAACACACTTGTGAACTTTTCAATTGTGGGTTCATCACGGGCGTTCCCTTTCAGTGTCAGTACCCATAAAATCGCATTACACATCTAACAACAACAACAACAACACACATAAACTTATGGTCCGGATTGTAACCCACGGCGCTACGATAAACACATTGAGACCGTATGCACTCCAATTACCTCAGAGCTTCCTCCCCCTTCAACCCTCGGACGAATGAACCTCTCGTGTTCCCGCTCTCTTAAAACGAAACGCAACGTTTCCGCCTAACGGCCTCCTTTCTTCTCACGCACACGACTTCACACTTTTATTTTGTCGTAATTGTCGCCAGCTAACCCCAGCGACTTAACACCGAGGGAAACATTTGTAACGGGCGGCTCCAGGACGAAATGTTAAGTGGAATTTACTCCTGAGCCGCCGCGGCGTCGCAGCTCAGGGCTCAGGGAAAGTGCGGCGCGGCGCAGTGTCTGTCTTCGTAAATCGGCGCTGAGGCGGCACTGCTGGCCTTCCTCGCAGGTGAGCGCTGGGCGCGACTCAGCCTCAGCCGCGACTTTCCCTTTTTCGCTGCAACGGGAGCGCGTGCTGCCTCCGCGCCACACAATGCTCCACTAGAGCAGGTTGTACCAACTGAGCCCTACGTAAACGGGACTTTTTAGTTTAGCAAATACTTATAGACGTTGTCATTGCCAACAATAGTTACTACAATACAATACAAACTATTGTTGGTAATGACAACGCCAACAATAGTTACTGCAATACAATACAAACTATTGTTGGCAATGAAAACGCCAACAATAGTTACTGCAATACAATACAAACTATTGTTGGCAATGACGTCTATAAGTATTTCATGAAAAAATGCCAACGATAACGCACCACAACACCTATATTAGCAAATACTACTTGTCCGGAGCGCAAGGTGGACTATTTGTCAGAACAGTTGTAACATGACATAACATTTATAAAAAAACAATTGAATCGTTAAGAATTAAGATTAAGTGACAATATAAGTATTTTCTTTGAGACGATACTTCTACACTACGTGTTTGTAAGTTTCGAAAGATACATTTTGATGAAATTATTGAGTGTTAAGTACCATAAAAAATTAATATTCTTCTTATTATTAATATTATATACATATTATTAATATTTCGAAGAGGATTCGAAAATCGGCGTAAAATAGTTTCGCATGAAACATGACAACGGGTTGTATCACAAACACATAGTGATGATAGAATCCTATTTAAGGATTGTAATTTGTATTTATAATTGACCCGCTATTATCAACCTGGCGCAAACAGGTAGATTGGCCTCCCCCACGCCGCACACCACGTTGACGACAGCCATCAAACGTGTAAGCAAGGAGGGGCGACGCTAAAGCAGGAGGGTGGGGGAATGCAGCCCAAACTATACAAAGCAATGATCTTCAACTCTTGTAAAAAAAAGGAGATATCAAGTTACACATTCCTAATAAATATATTACGTCATTGTTTTGAATTGAACGTTTTCTGCTAAGTCTGAAGACTTCAACGTGAGTCGCTTTATTCCTGCCACTTCAACCTAACCGCTTACTAATTCGATTACCAAATATATTGGCACAAGGGCAATTCGCAGCTCAAGAGTTTCTTAAATTCAGCAGGCGCCGGAAAGGAATATAGGCACCGGGCATTCGCTTGAGGCCTGCCTTTGAGACAGTCTGCATTAAAGCATTTCTTAAGCTGTAGTAGAAGTTTACATGTTAATGAATATCCCAGAAATTCTAATATTAGAAATTAAAATGCAAACTTATGTTTCTTGAGACTTTGTATGTTTTAAGTTACAGTACAGACAATTGCAATTGGAAAGTTGAACTTCTTACGGCAGGAATAAAATATTTATTTGGCTTCTCGAGACGCATTAGAAAGTTTACCTGCAGCTCAGGCTTTATGGCGGTAATCCCTTCACCACAGGGGGGAACCAATTGAAATAGGGTCTGCGTCATTTAATCCAGACTAATGGGTTAGTGCTTTCCCTTTTCACTTGCCTCACCGAATGAAGATAATAATCTTTAATCACTGGAAACACCAGCATCGCTGTTAAGATGGCGCCGGCAGCGCGATGATCTGCTGCAACGACTACACAGGCAGTCGAGTATTTATCTTATTTATTTTAGGGAGATTCTGTCTCAAAATGGAACATTTTTTTATTGAAAAATTACAAATATTTTTATTTTAGCCAACTATATTAATGTTACGATCATTTACAATTTCAATACTAAATAAACATTAACCAATACACACCTCAAGGAATTTAATTTAAAATTGTAATTAAGAAATTATACACAATAAACAGTAGTCAATTTTTATTCCGTTAATCATTTTGAAGTCTTCGGCATTATAAGTGAAGAATACATACTCATCTCCTTTCCATCATATTATCTGCATTGTTTGCACTTGCTAAATCCGTCATCCTACAGGAAACCAGTCTTCAAATACATTGTATTAGTCACACTTTAGTGATAACCCATTCTCAACAAAAAAAAGTCTTTCTGCTAAAAAGAGGGACAGGCAACATTGTACTACTGAACGACCTGACGTCGAACGTAGACTCAATCTCGTCGTGCAACGCGCCAAGCCCAACAAGTCCCAGCGGAGCGCCCCATACAAACACGCGGAGAAAAGGGCGCCAATCCCCAGAGCGGAGGGCGAGGCCGGGCGAGGCCGCGCGACAACGAGGTCCTTCACTCGCGCGCCAAAAGGCTTCGTCTGGGCTTCGAGCGGCGTCCTTTCTCCGCGGGGCGGCCCCGCGCTAAGCCCACACACAATTGAGGCCGTCCGCCACTCGCTCTCACCGCCGCCACCCGCGCGCCACCGTCGCTCCGTCGCCGCTGGCCATCGCGGCGCCTCACCTGCGCTCGCCGCCCATCACCACCCTGCCGTCTCTGCCTCCACCTTCGCAGCCACCTACGCCTGTACATCTCCGTTTTCACGACAGTTTCCGTCTTCTACTCCGCCAACGCCTATACCTCAGATATCGCCATCGCGTCCAACACAGCCTTCGCCACCGACTCCGCCTCCGCCACCCCTGTTGCCCTCGCAGTAGCGTCTGCCCTCATCCCCGCCCTCACTTTTCCTCTTCCCTACCCTCCACCTCTGACCATCGCAGCTCCTCACCTGAGCTCGCCACCCGTATCCACGCATCTCCTGGCACATTGGTCTCTGCCTCCTCTGCCTGCACGTGTTCCTTCGCCTCCACCTACACAATCTCTAGTTCCACAACAGTTTTCGCCTCCAACTCCTCCTCCATCTGCGTCTATACCTCAGATGTCGCCACCGTCGTGTCCAACACCGCCGCGCCATCACTGTCTTCGCTGCGGCCACAGCCGCTCTCTCGCCCTCGCCCTCACCCCTGCCCTCGTCCTCGCTCTAACCCCTGCCCTGGCCTTGCCTTCTCCCTCACCCTACCACTCTCCCTCCCACCTGCCTTCCCCTTCGACCTCACTTCCGCCTCCGTCGCCACATCCCCACTCTGACCCAGTCACCACCATCATCACCATCTCTATCACCACTATCACCATTATCAGCACCCCCATAATCAAAACTATCATCCCCCCATCATCACTACCATCACCACCACTATCAACCACCCCCATCATCACTACCTCACCACCACATCACCACCCCCATCATCACTGACCATTATCACCACCACACTACCACTACCACCACACTACCACACCACTACCACCACCACTTACCACATAACCACTACCACCTACCATCACCACTACCACTACCCACCACTACCACCAACCCACTACCACCACCACCTACCACTACCACTACCACACCACTACCACCACCACTAACCACTACCACCACACTACCACTACCTCCACTACCACTACCACCCATACACCACCACTCCACTACCACCACCACTACCACTACCACCACTACCACCACCACTACCACTACCACTACCACCACCCACTACCACCACCACTACCACTACCACCACCACTACCACTACCACTACACTACCACCACCACTAACCACTACCACCACCACTACCACTATCACCACCATTACCACTACCACTACCACTACCACCACCGCCACCCCCCACTATTACCACCACCACAACTACCATCTGCTCATCCTCCTCCTCTCCGGCCAGCTTCACCCGTCGCCTTGTCCTCCCACCGCACCCCACACCTCCCCACACCCAGCGCCTCCTCAACCTCCAGCGCGACCGTCGCGTCGCCCGCGAGCCGCAGGGCTGCTCTCTTTGGGCGTTTGGACCTTTGGGCCTCGGCGCCCTTTGCAGCTTTGGCCCTTTCGCCGCCGCCGCGCGTTGAATGCGCCGCCAATTGACACGCAGCGCGTGTGCCCCGCCCCCGCCCCCGCCCTTGGCCCTGGCGCTAGCCCTTTCAGCGAGCAGCCCCCTTTGTGCCCTCGGTGCGTTGTGCGGAGTCGGCGAGATTCTTTGCGCTGGGGCAGTGTGTCCTTTGCGAGCCCACGGTAATTATATTGCGCCTTCTTTGCAGTTGCAAGATTCTGCAATTTATGCCACGTTCCTCTTAATTTCGGCGTTAATTTCTATTGTGGTTTAGGGGTCATGTCTTGAATACAACTTACTCCGCGCAGGGTTTACTATCTTTTCGTCTAAAAACGTTGTTTTTCCTTGAGAAATATTTTACTGTGCTTTATGGAGAGCACTGCAGTGTGGAAGTGTGTATCTATAACGAAGACTTTTTAATGGTCTTTCTTAATTGACACATTTTTCTAATATATCGTTAATTTGATAGAGATCTTAACGTCTAGAAACGCAAGAAACTTTCTTTTCAACTTGTGAATGCTGCAGTCTGGAGAACACACATAAGTCTGGAAACTGTCGGGGCAGAGTGAGTAGAGTGTGTCCTTATTTTACAAGGAAAGGATTAAGGAAATATTAGTTCAATACTTTTATATATTTTGTACTACTTTCGAACACCAGGCTCTCTACAGAATATCTGAATAAATATATTAAAACATTGGTTTTATTACTCTGATATTCATATCTTTATGTAATATTTTATGACCTTTGGTGTACAGGTATTTTTTAGTACAGGAACATGCAACCAAACCAAAAACGCTATTACGTTTTTGCCCTCGGCTCTCCCACCGGACTAATGCCAATGGAACGAAGATATATGTGCCATTAAGAAAGTTTCATAAGAGAGTAAACTGACTTAATAGTCACTAATAAATTCATGTCTTTGGGACAAAAATGGATATCTTGAAGCTTGTCAAACCATAACTCTGTATTATCATCTTAGTAGAAACGATTCCAAAAGTGAAAATTCAATGCACACTGAGATATAGTACAGAAATAGTACATACCGTTGTCGTCGTAGAAATAGAAAATTTATTGCCTCGTTAAAACATATTTATCGAGGAGAAAATAACTTGTGTAACGTACACTACTTCATTCCTCATTAAGAATTTCCCGTTAAACGAAGAGCAGAGGTAGAAAATTGCCCATACAAATGCGACGTGATTGTAGAAACGTGGTGGCCGCAGCTATAACAATTTATACGAGTTTCGAAATTTCTCTCATGAAAACTGTACCTATGCATCTCTCTCTCTTTCTCCTTCTCTTTCTCTCTTTCTCACTCTCTTCATCTCCCTCTCACGATCTTCCTCGCTCTCGTCCTCTCTCGCCTTCTCGTCTTCACTCTCGTTCTTGGCCTCTTTTGTTTTTCTCATTCTCTCTCGCTCGGTCTCGCTTTGTCTTTGGCTATGTCTCGTTCACTCTTTCGCTGTGTTTCTTCTCTCGCTCGCTCGTTCTTTCCTTATGTCCGACTCTCTCTCGCTTTTTCGTTCTGCCTCTCTCTCTCTCTCTCTCTCTCTCTCTCTCTCTCTCTCTCCTCTCGCTCGCTCTTTCCTTATGCCCGACTCTATCTCGCTCTTTTTTCGTTCTGCCTCTCTCTCTCTCTCTCCCTCTCTCTCTTGCTGTCTCTGAACCGCTGTGTGCCGCGCGTTCGCCGGTTCACTTGAGCTCCAAGAGGGGCCATAAGCGTTCCTCGGATGGGCCAGTAACGTCCCGTTTCTGTTAGCGCGACGTCGCCCGCACCTGAGCCGAACCTTACGCCGGCGCTGGCGTGGAAGGCGAAGCCTCGACTCCTCCGAAGCACCACATTGCCCGAACACGCTGCTACAGGCATTTCGGGAGACTGAGAGAAGACCTCTCTGGGCGAACGGATTCAGGCAGTCGAATTACATTCGCGTTTCGAAATCTGAAAATTATCTGTTGCGGTTAATTTGCTTTCACCGTTCGACTTCAATATATTATTTGTATGGGAAGGTATGTTCAAATAAGAAAAATTAATACTGTTCGTTAGTAATCACATTTTTTTATCTGATGCAATATTCATACTGAACGTAGTTTACATCATAAACAAAAACACACGAAAAAATGCAATTAGTTTTCACATCACATTCACTATTCATTTAATTTATTTATTTAGCGTCAAAACAGCCCAAAACTGTGCGTAACCTGTTAGTCTTCCTTTTTCCTTGTTGGTCTTCTCAACTTCATTCTTCTTTTCGTCTGTTTATTCTTCTCCTTCCATTCTTCTTCATTTTCTTTGTTTTGTACCATTCTTGCAAGATTTGTAATAAGGCGGCAGTTAAATATTTTGGCGTTAATGAGCAAGAAATTTACGTTAGACGTGATGTCTCTAAGGACACCTGCAGTTCTAGAATCAGATTGTTCTGTTCCACTCTATTAATGATTCATTGATTATTTCGCGTTGCCGGGTGCGACAACTGCTTTGGACATCTGTGGGTGTAGTTCCGTGAGTGTTTGTTCACGACTGGCCCGCCGCCCGACACCGTCCACTACAGGAGTTCGCCGAAAGGTGATTTGCAAACCCTACTCGGTCAGTCGGACATGAACCTGCGAGCCACCATGACCAGTTTGCTTCTTTCTGCGGAATTTTTCCTCTAATGTAGCTCAAGACCACGATGACCAATGAATTTCAAGATGATGAGTAAATTGTATTTAATGCAAAAGTAGAATTGATGGCATCCTCATTTCTTTTCGTTTTACCCTTGTGGCGTAGGTCGGATTGAAACGACAGTCTCTTCAGGGAAGTGTTGCTTCTTTTCTTATCTTTTATTAAAAAATATTTTTAATTATAATTCAATAGAAATCAAATTTGCCAGGGTAAAGAAATTAAATATCAATATTTTATTATGCTTCCTTAACTTTTCATTGCCGTGTACTTACCAAATTATTTTACGATGATCTTTGTAACAAACAAACTCACCTTGTGCCTCCTAATGATTTTTTTTTTGTTAAGATTAATTGTTTGGCATCAGCAGTACAAGAACTTTGCAATATTTAGAGTCTTTGTCGCAAAAACATGAAGAATTACTGTTTTATAACCATTCAAAATTGTTACTCGTATATCATGAAAACAATAGTATTAACATTATATTTCGTATTTTTCGTTTTAGCAGTTCTTTTACAAAATTCAAAATCTCAAAACGGTGGGATAAGAGTTTGCGGGAGAAAAACACGAAAGACTATATTTTAAAAACGAAACTTCGTGCGGCTTGTAGATTGAAACGTAAAAACGCCGAAATAAGAGGGATATTAAAATCTCATTACTTCATACAAAATAACGTAATCTCATTGTACGTGTAATCACTTAACCTTGAAAGCGACCGTAACTCCGCCCCGATGTCCAGCGCCCCCTGCAATTGCGGGGGAGGCACCTTGAGCGAGGGCGGACAGTGTTGCGTAACGAAGTAGCGGGCCACACATCCGGTCCTTCGCGTGGCGGGCGGCCAAGGGGGGAGGGGGGCGGTTGTAAGTATCCCCTTCGCCCGCCGCTCCCTCTCCACACTGCCCCTTGCGCGTGCGAGGGTGTGGGTTTCATGATTCATCAAACATTTAGGGAGGTCCGAATGGACTTGTTAACATTTATGACGCTGTAATCCATTTACAAAGTAGACCTCGCTAACGAGTGCGACTCTCCCTAATTGACTGTTAATTGCATCTCCCTGACGAGTCGGGGCGTCGGGGCCACTTCAAACGGCCGACCGCTCGCCCACGCCGGAAGTGCGTGGCGGTTTTGCGTGTGTACGCGTGTCGCACGGTTGGGGAGAAGTAAGAGAAGATGGACAAAAATTAAACATGGCTCGTATCTCAGAGAAAATACTATTTTTGATATTTAGTACGTTAGCGTATGCACAATAATATGCCAATTTATGGCTCAAGCTTGACACAGCGGGAATCTTCTTGAAATCTAGACTTTAATTTCGTGACATTGGAAGGTTTTGTACACCAGAGAAATAGATGGGTCGAACAATGCCACTGTCTTGTTGAGAATTGTAAAATTTGGCTGCTCTGATTGGCTATTATCCTAGACCCTCCAATCAATTACTGGCTCTTTCCCTGTCCGCAAATGAACTTTCGGAGATTGGGAGAAGCTATGTTTGAGTTATGGCCGCAGCGGATTTTTTAATGCACCGCAAGGTTGAAATCCGCCTATATCTGTAGGATAACACCAAAAGGTGGCTGGAAAGATACTGGCATTTTTCATCAATCAATTCTAGGCTCCTTACCCGACCACTACTAACGTTCTGGGACGTAGGAGTCACTTTTTTCGATAACCACGAAGAATAGAGATGAAAAAATAATGGTTCGTAATAGAAGGATTTTATACAAATTACTTTGTAAAAAAAATTGTTTATGTTATGGGAAATATTGTTGAATTTGGTAGGATCGCAATTGCTATTTTGCCCCGACCTAACAATCTCGGCAAAAAACTAATGCACAAAAAATAGTTCACGCTGATTATATAAAATAACTGTTTTATTAAATTCAGTGCTAGTAGCAGATATCTCGAGGTACTCCATAAGTGAGTAAAGAAATAATCAACCACAACAATTACAGTTTTAATGTTTTATTTATTTATAAAATTGAAAACAATGTTTTTAATATTTGCACATTAAAAATGCGATTGTTATGGTAGATTATTTCTTAACTCACATGAGTTGTGACTAGTTTTTTTGTCCACCATTTCGGCGTTTCCGCCACAGTGCGGCGGCGAGGCGTCGACCGCCCGGGGCGACCGCGCCCCGGGCGGCGGGGCACTCGAGTGCGGGCGATGGGGGGGGGCGGGGACGTGGTTGATTGGGTCTGCCTGTTTAACTCTTTCACACACACTGCGTGGGGTGAAAGGGCGCAGGTAGCCTCGACCCGCACGGAAACAAATTGCGGCGATGGGTTCAAATTACGCGGCGGGTGGTAAATATTTGCTTTAGATCAGTGTGATTTTTCGCACAAAATTGATTTTCTGAGAAAAAATAATGCGATTGCGACGTTTATTTATTTAATAATCCACAGTGAGAGAATTACTGTGAATGGAATAGTCAAGATCTGTATTTGAGACTGAACGCGGCAATGTTAAGTAAAATAATGATGTAAAAGTGCAAACAAACATTTCAAACTACATTTGATTTACGATTACGAATACGAATCTCAAATAACAGTAAAGAACACACAATATCAACCCGTTAGATGACACATGTTCTATTATTAGGTGTTTTAAATTCATTTTAAGTTTCAGTTTTAATCAAATTTACAACGAATCCTCTCTCTCTCTCCCTTTCGTTCATTCTGACCATGTTTCTCCACCTTTTTTATTATTTTCATTTTAGGTAAAAGATAACATTTTTAATTCTATTCATAAGAAGTGTGAAGAGATAAGGCCAGAATGAAAGAGAGAGATAAAAAGGAGAAAAAGGTTGGCAGAGAAAGAGAGAGAGGCCATGACCTAGAAATCACGCTTCCCACCTCCCTCACCGTTTTTACCTTCCACTTGTAGCTCCTTGATTACTTCCATTCTCCTCACCTTGTTTCTCTGTCCCTCCCGCCTTCCTTCCATGGCCGTGGCTGGCAGCTTCTCGGGTGGTGCATGTCTAGGGCCGGGTGTCAAAGGCAGAACCCGTGCCCTCTGCCTCTGCCCTTTGACAGCCACCGCCGCCATTTCGCTATTCCTGGCGTCCCGCAGGGATGCGCCGAACATACGACGGGGTGGGAAGGGTTCATGTAGTGTTGTGAAGGGCTCGAAAGGTCATAAATAAAAAATCATAACCGCAAAATTTACACGAAGAAAAATAACAGTTGCAGTATACCAGAACCATCATAGGGAACTTGTTACAGTACCATGGATCTGGTATACTGCAACTATTCTTTTTTTTCATGTACCCCACATTCTTGTAGAACATTCAGTAAATGATTCGAAATGACAATAACAACATTTTCATATACATATCGGTTACTAACTTAGTTTAATTAATGATTGCAGTAGCGATATGGCAGTTCCAAGGTGTTTTGGCGTTTCAGGCTGTATATGTTTTCATTATTATCAAGTAGGCTGTTTGGACCTTGGCTTAATTCCTTCAGATACTTCGCGCTGCTTTTTGCGACTACTTCCGCAATAGATGAGATGTTTAGGTCTCTATGAATACAGGCAAAATGAAGTTAACGCACACACATATTACATAACACATCACATTACTGTGATACATGATATATTATATTTTTTTTTATATTTAATGCACTTCTGTAAAAAAATCGTTGTTATGTTTTGTTTGTTTATTTACTTGTTTTATTTTCCTTACCCTGTTTTTAAAGAGTCAAGACAAGTGCAAACACTTGCTTTAGATTTGCAACGCCCAAGTATGGATTTCACAAATCTTGTAGGATTTGTTTTCCAGAAAATTGCAGAATTACCTTCTAATTCCTCCTATTCGTTTGCGTCGAGGCAGTTTCCTGATCACACCCTCCTGGGCAGCTGTCGCTGATGCCTCTCATGTCTCTCCTGTGCTGACCTCGGTGTATCCAACGCCTGTGACATCCGGAGATACAGATCGACGGTACTTCAAAGACGGAGTGAGCAGAGCGCCACGTAGTCAATGGCGGCTGGGTTCGAACTGCGCTGCTCGCTCCGCGCGCCATCTGGCGACCCCCACACCGTCTGAATTGAATTGAATTAATGCCATAATTTACGTGGCGAGACCCAGCCCATGAGGCCTGCTCTTCCGTCTAACCACGCAAATTTCATTACGCTCCTTTCTCCCATTAGCGGAGAAAGGAGGTATTTCTTGGACGAGAAACAGGCGATTTCAATTTAGCTCAGAGGCGTCATTTAGGCTTGAGGATCTTTTACATGCAAGTAAATCTACTAACATGGGACAGCCGGCTTTACTTCCCCTCCGAAGGAAGGATTTTTTCGCTCTTCGGAATGGCTTCGATGGCTCCATGGCTTCGATCGGTTTGAACCCGCCAACTTGGGTATATCAGTCCGATACGCTAACCGCTACACCATCCGCACATCAAGCCCACCGTTTGCACATCGAGCGGCCACTCGCGGCGGAGAAGAGTCATATCATTGTACGAGATTTCCGCCGGCATTTGTGGTGGACGAAGCGGATTCGCATAAGGTTTTCGTGGGCTTCTTTCTGGAGAAGAAATCCTATGGCATGCTGCTCTGATCCCGACGTTTTTTCGACGAACACCACGCGATTGGTGGAGCGGTGTCCTAACAAACATGTCGCGTGCCAGGCGCGATCTTTCCTTCCCCTTCTTCGTCCTCTTCTCTTGGACGCAAAGACTTGGACTGCGACGCATGCACTACTACACATGTCGGACAATCTTTCGGGATATTAAGAGCTTGTCCCCGCGCGGGTGGTATTTTCCTGGAGCATGTAGTTGAAGGAGAACCTCCCCCGCACTCACGTGTAGGTTGGCACCGAATTTTACGTTCCAGATTGGGACTAACATCAACATCTCCTCAGGTAATAATATGCGTTTAAGTAACTAGTCACTTAAGTATTTGACGCCCCCGAATCAATAGATATCACTTAGTTTATCGGAGTTCTTCCGTTCACACTGCCTTGCAATCCTCATCACCGTCGTCATGTTGCATTGCCATAATTTTGCCAGCCACCTTCCTTGTTACCGTCGCATTCATCACTATGATTAAAAAGGGCTGTTTAGTAACTTCGCACCGGAACAACACCTCTGGTGGCCCCTCCGCAAGCAAGTCAAATTTATTCAGCTTTTACTGACAATCGGTTCGAAAGAGATAGATGGTGTTAATGTTCCTCACCATATTTAGAAGTTAAGAAAAATAAAGGATATATTATTATTTTTGATGTAAAATAATGATTTAATAATTAAAATATATTTCGTCTGCCCTTTTCAATACTGAACAGACAGGCGTTATTCGCTGAGACCCCTCTTCATCGAAGTTTCATATTCATCTTCGCTATTTCGCATTTCCTTTGTTTCAAATATTCGTAGAAAATATTACGAAAACGTCTTAGTTTCCAGTTTTTATAAATGTATTTTGATGGCAATTTTACCGCTCGATAATTTTACGATGGTAAGAGTCATTCATTTTCTCGGCACTCATTGCATGGAACTATTCCATTTGCCCTAAATTAGCTATTTGATGTAAAATGAAATATGAATGTAACAGATTGCCATTAAGCCTCTTTTTCGTTCTGTCAGTTCCACTCCTCAGACCGTCCCCTTTCCTCGTCGTGGCTGTCATCTAATTGCCGAGTCCACTGACGCCTCTTCCCCGGCGGAGCAGTTGCCGCATCATCCCCACGTCCTACTGCGCGCGCACTTCTTCCCCTTAGCGGCAGCGCGCCTGCATGTACCCCGGCGTCCGAAGCAAAGCCCCCTCGGTTGAGGCGGGCGGCCATCCGGCCTTTGATGTGCGCGAGCACTGGGCGCAGACAGCGGGTTTTGCCTCCGCCGCCAAAGAAGAGATAGCGGGGAAGGAGACAGCCTCCGCCGATGGAAAGTATCCTTGCCGTAGCGACGCACAGGCAAAGGTGGCTCAGGGCATCAACTGCGGTGCCTCTGACCGGGCAGTCCTAGAGTTTCACTCCGGGCGGTGGCAGCATTTTCGACACCAGCTAGCTCAAATTCTGGAGGAGAATTCTAGGGGCCTGCTGGTCTAATCGATATTTTCCGTGGTTTCTCCGATCAACACCAGGCGAATGCCGTAGCAGTTGTCTAACAAACGCACCACTGACCACGCGAAATCTCTTCTTCCTCTTTATTGTCTTAACCTCACCACTTAAACACAATTCAACACTCCGCTTCTCAGGAGACCAATCGAGAGCTTAGATCTTGTCCAGTCAGGGGTGGTGCCATACGCTTGTGGGAAATACCTGATTCCCTCGGCTAAACTCAGTAATGAATGTGGTACACATACGCACATTACACAAATACAACTGCTTTTACCAGAGAAAGATACCCTCACACCATAGAAAAATACACACACATCTCCGAATCATACAGACATACACACCGAGTCGCAACCGAAACATAGGCACAAACCCCCCACACACATCCAACCAAAATACACTGACACACACACACACATCACCGAATCATACAGACATACACACCGAGTCGCAACCGCTACATAGGTATAAACCTCACATACACATCCAACCGAAATACACACACACACACACACACACTCACTCATCACCGAATAATACAGACATACACACCGAGTCGCAACCGCAAACATAGGCCACAAACCTCACATACACAGCCAACCGAAACAAACACAACACACACACACACACACACACCACACACACAAAGTCTACAATGGAGGTGTGGGTGTGGCCGCAGCCGTTTCTTTGGCGTGTCCTCAAAGCGGCGCGTGCGCCTCTGAAGGCCCCGCGTGGTGGCCGCCCCCCGCGCGGCACTGGAGCCGCGGACCCCGAGAAGAGAGAGGCGAGCGGAGGGGGGGCGCGCTTGTGAAACCGTAGCTGCGGGGCGCGCGCGGCGCCGGGCACCTGGGTTCGACGCCCGCCTCCGCCGGCCCCCCACCGGGCCCCCCCCCCCGGTGCCGGCCCTTCTCTGTGATGTCGGCCGCTTGCGCCACCCGAACCTGCCAAGGGGGCGAGAGAAGACTGCGCCGGGTGCCGACCCTCCCCCCCCCTGGCTAGCCTTCGCCTTCTCCAACTGATCCGATACCGCTCCCGTCTTCGCCCTCACTTCTTATCCCGTCTCCGCCACTCCGACTCTTTTCTGCGCACCTGACATCCCCTTCCATAGCCCGCCTCGTTTCCTCTTCTCTTCACTCTTTGCCTCCGCCTCCGCCCCGCCCCATCATAGCTTCTTTAATTGATTAATGATTCCAGGCATGGCAACTGCTAAGGTAATCAGTACCGGAAGTGTAGTGGGAGGTGGCAATGATCTTCCTCCGCTGTCTGGTGAGATCAGGCGCCTATCCATTGGCTAGAGAGAATTTTCCCAACCAGTTATCTCCCACCAGCGGGGCACCACTCGACCTCTACGCTCTATGCCTCCGACCCGTATCCCGGTGTGTGGTAGGGTAGTGTATTTAAGAGTAAAGTGTGTAAAAGTTGAACAAGGAAGGGGAAGGTAAGATCGCGCGTGGTCCGTTGTTTGTTAGGGTACTGCTCCGACATCCGTGTGATGTTGATTGGAGAAACCACAAAAAACTACTGATGAGGGCAGCCGGGCGCTAGAGTTCTCTTCCAGACACCACCGCCTCATTTTCTCCACCGCATCCCCATATCACTCCTTAATTACGATTATTTTTTAGGTTGAAACTATTGCGGCTGAACAAATCACACAAAATGCTTCCCCAAAAAGTAACACTCGTATACAACAAATAAAATATCCTCAAACGCTCCGAAATGAATGAAATATGTTTAACAAAAACAGTCTTTAAGGGTTCTGTAAAGACAATGTAGTATATACAAATACATGATACAACAGATCTTTAGATGTCAACAATATCAAAAATATTGTTCCTTAATGCAGCAGATGAATAGCAAATATTTAGTTACTAGTGGCCTCTCCTTCCGAGATTTACACTGCATGACAACTGCTGTGCCCTGAGCAATGGAGTACTAAGCATGAGAATTTAATCCCTGTGTGATATGAAAATAGGTAGAGAAACTCAAATAATATATTTTCATTTTTCAGCCAAAATCGAAACTGTTTCAAAATTTTGAGATTTTTTTCTAGTTCCTGGGTAACAAACGAAGCCAGAGACAATTCTCCCATGGGCATAAGCTACATAGTATTCTTTCAATTTCTACATGCATTGGCAATTGGTAATACGAACAATGTAATCAATTATTACATTGAAATTTTTTTTTAAATTTTTCATTAAAACATTAAGAACAGATCAAAAATTAATTAAATCGCTTTCAATGTGGTTATTGACTCGTTAGTAGCATATCAGCTGTGCCCCACGTTAATATGTTCTCTGTTTTTTCGGTGTGTAACTTGTGTAATTGACTCAAATTATCATTAACGTGCTCGTTTATAGAAATTGTCGAGAAATTATAATTGGAAACCAACTTGCTTGTTAAAAAAAATATCGAAACTGAAGTATACAGTTTAGACCACTGTTTTTCCAACTTTTAGAAATAAAGTTTTCAAGTACTTTTTCATCTATATATTTGGAAAACAACTAAAGATTTGGAAAGCAATATGTACCAAACCCATTACAAAGTTTATGTAATCTATGATCTTTTATTTTGTAGGTATTAATGTGGAGGTAAGCAGAAACCTCACGCGGCTAATGGTGATATATTTTAGGGTGGTTTACAGAGATTTGAATTTCGATCGCATGGCTCGAGGAGTCGTACTTCTCTTGTTAGCGGTAGTGAATTTGAGAAAGTACTACTTTTTGTCACTAATTACTGTTTTATCAATTACACAAATACTTTTAGATATAATATTTTAGGGACCATTAGATAATAACATGGAAACAGATTAGCCTTCAAACGTTAAAAACGACACAATATTCATACGTACCTGAGTTAGCTAGCCTAACACATTGTAATGATATGTTTATTTATTCACAAATACTCATGTTATAAGTGATACTGTTTCAATCTGATCATTATACGAAGCATTGTATTGCATTTAATAATTTTTTGTGAGTACGCAGTTTTTAACAGTGCGTTGCAACTTATTTCCATTTGCAGCTCTTATAATGTAACATCAGATGGCTGTTTACAGCAATAAGGTAATAACCACCTCATTCAAAGGACCAGTTGATCTCAGTCACTTTCTCTCTCGTTTACACTTTTATTTGTGTACAAGTACGTGCTGTTTTAGCGAAGTGCTTGATATAATCCATCTTGAGAAGTTTCCATATGCATGAAGTCACCAGCTTTGCGTGCAGGTCATTCAGTGCAAACCGGTTCTTGGGGACACAGGTTTCTGCCGTGAAACACTTGCTAATACTATTCTGTGTGTCAGTGCTAGATGTAGATCAACACTTCTTGGATACATTAAAATTACTGATCTAAAATTTTGTTGCCGTATTTGCCATAGTTTTTTTGATATTTTGTCCTGACACTGAACATGCTCCCCCATCTGTATATGAGCAGCAGTTGAGAGATATAAATTTGATGAAGCGTACTCGTGTATCAGCAGTCATGAGAAACCGACAAATATATTCACACGAAACCAACCGACCAAAAACGTTCGTTCAAATTTTGTTTCCGCATACAAGAATGACAATATGTGTAAAGAATATAGTGCGATCAGCATTCAAAATAATATGTCATAAATATTTTTACGGGAATAATTTTCTAATTGTGTTCAAATTCTACAGAATAACAGTAAATTGTTAGCAAATGTACTTCTGATACTAAAAGACACTTCATCTTGTAAGTTGAAGTAGAATTTTTTTAAAACCTCTACACCATTATTATTATTATTATTATTATTATTGTTATTATATATATATATATATATATATATATATATATAATCAGGTAACTTTTTCCAATTGCAATCGTTAAGATTTGAAAAAACAAAAACACCAGAGGTGTCATAAACCTCCACAGACTCTGTCGTACTGGCTAGTTTATTTATCTTATTAGTCTGGGCTAACTATTCCGTTTTGCCCTCATTCCTCTTACTATTGGCGCCTAAAATATATTTTATGTTTTTGAATTTTTCCGACAGACGGACATTTTGAAAAAACAACTCTTTATCTATGAAGACGACCCCAAAAGCATATTATTTTAAATCTTTTGATGGATTTGCCATAGCATTACGTTCATAACTTTTTCTATACTATGTTCATTACTACGTATGTACAAGATAGTAAAAACAACTCCAATATATTACGTACATTTCTATGAAATAGCCTTTTGCGTTACTGATGTCCTAACTCAATTCTGTCATACTAATACGAAACAGCAAAAGCATTAAATAATCTAACTACTTTTAAAAAATAATTCCAATTTATTTAAATTATCTCTTTAAAAAGTTTGAGACTAAAAGATTATTTCTATCACTAATACAGGGAATTTGTTGCAATGTTGTATCATTGTATTAACAAATAAACGTGTACTTGTTTTCTCTGCCGAATTGTGGAACCTTGATTCATAACACGAGACGTACGTTGGCTAAAATAGCTTCACTCGCCCCTCCCCCAGGAAGGATCGACTAGTTTTGCTTTGGATAATGTACAAAGTCAGCTATCTCTCTGCGTTTCCGTAAATTTTCCCACAATGTAAATCCGGAATCAAGGATTAATTTTTCTGCGTGGTTTTTTATTTTTCTTGACTGACTTTATTTGCCCCAAACAACAAGAGTTCCAACATATGGAGCCATATTCCAGTATCGGTCCTACTGAAAATGTGCGCTCGCGTTTCCTCGATTTCCCTCTTCCCTTTTTAGTACCATGATTGCAAAATGCCTTCCACGAGCCACCTTAGAGTAGACTTGGCAGGAGCAAACAAGTAGCTCCATAATCCAGCCTCCGAGGTGTAGATGAAAGGACTGCTGAGTCTCCGTTGTGTCCTTATCGCGCGCTCTCGCGGCGTTGCGGTGTGGCGTAAGCGCTTTCAGGCACCGCTGGCGGCCGTGATTAATTAGCTCGTCAGCCACCGCATCGCTAGCACCATCTCCGCAGTCTGGCGCCACTGTTTCTGTATTGCTTTGGCTCTCGCCTCTAAATGCAGTCACTTCAGCCTTCGTTGCCACCGCCACCACGACCCACAGAACAGCTCGGTTACTGCGGCTGTGTCACCGCAACGACCAATCACTATCAGTCACAGTTCGTTCTCCGATACGATTGGTTCACCAGAACTACGACCAAGTCACCTTTTACTATCTTAACCATTATTACACGCACCACAAATCCCTTACAACTACAATTCGTAACGTAGAACAATTTCAACCAGAATCACATTTTGAAGCATTTTTACTAACACGATCCCTGTCCCCTCCAATGCTATAATTAACATCATTGTTTTAACGAGCACTAATATTTCAAACGACCACTATTAAATTCCCCATCAGTATTACCAAGTTGTCAACCATCATAATAACAAAACTACAAGCCTCTCCATTAGCGCATTCACCAGCACTGTCGCCACCTCTACAACACTTCTCACCACTATCACGATCATCACCACTACCACAATCTTGTCCACAACCACAACCCCACCAATATTACTAGTACAACCATTTTCACAATTAACACCATTCTTTCTATAACCACCACCGCCACTTCTGCTAACATCAAAACCAATACTCGTATCAACCAACACAAACTCACTCGCAAATACCGCCACAACTACTTACAATCACAACACAACTGCCACAACCACTTTAAGCAGAAATCCATCACATGAACAGAAACAAAAACGCAATCATTCTAGCCAAAATAGCAGCATCACAACCTCAACTCCCCCAAAACACCATCTCACAAGCGTCATAATTCGCACCACGGCTGCCAACGTCATTGCCAACGCCAACCCCATCTTCACAACGCAACTGCCACAACCACCACAATGACAATTCCAACAACAGAAACAAAAACGCAATCATCCCAGCCATAAATAACAGTGTCACAACCTCAACAGCCCCAAAACACCATCTCACAAGCGTAATAATTCACACCACGGCTGCCAACGTTTTCGCAAACGCCAACCCCACCTTCACAACTGCCACAATTACCACAATCAGAATTCTAAGAACAGAAACAAAAACGCAATCATTCGAGCCAAAATAACAGCGTCACCACCTCAATCACTCCAAAACACCATCTCACAGCCTTCACAATTCGCACCACGGCGGCTAACGTCATCGCCCTGCCTCGCCTCTCGTTCCACGCCGCATGGGCCGTTCGCCCTGGACGTAGACGCTGCTCGCAGGCAAATGCCACCGGGTCGCGGCCAAGAAGCTATTAACTCGGCAGGCGCGAGCATTCGATTTGATTTCCAGGGCGGAACATTCTCCTCCGGCTCCTTAACAGCCTAGGCCGCGCTCGAGCACTGCAACTCTTACGGCTGCTGGAGATACCATCGATGTAATTTCCATAAAGTGAAAAATTACAGCATCTTACGATAATCTACTTGATATATTAATCGCTATTGTTCTTGCATTACAGCATAATATGAAAGTAGTACAATTTTATGCTAACTCTCATTTTCATGAAATCGTCGAGATGAAGTGCAATAGGGGTTATTGCGTCAAAAGAGTGCCTTTGTTACTGCAACCTCTTCCTACATGTATATCCGGCAATCGTTAGGTTTCAAACATCCAGAAAGTGCATTCAAAAGATGGATTTTCCTCTTTGAAAATTTGTTTAAGAGATTTTCGCTCCTACGTCTCAATTAATGAAAAATTAATTTTTTAATAGTTTCTGTCAAATATTCTTATCCTCTTAATACGTTCTTTGTTTAGGCCATTTCGATGGTAGTTGAAAATCTTATAGAAGTAATCTTAGGCACTCTTTTGGGTCTGCCAAAAGCCAAATAGAAGAAGAACACATTTGTGACTAGGTCATAGCTAGATGCTTTGCTGCCGGAGCGGAGACACGACACATCAATATCAAATTCTCCACAGCGTACTGGTTCTTGAAAAGTACATTTTGAACAGTAACGTGTTGTAACTTGTTTTTCAGTGCATTCTTTTGGTAACTCAGAATTCACCCAACTGATATATTGATACGAATACACTGCACATCTGTCAATTCAAGTTTTGACTTTTACGTGAAAATCTATCAATCCCTGTCAATCTTATTATACGAAAGACTTATCAATTGGCAGATGAGGAAACCAAACGTTCCTTCGGCAAACAATAAGGGATATTTAGAAATTTTACAATGGCTACGATTATTATGTGTATATCTGCTGCTGAACCGCAGCTGTTGCTAAATAGGTTAAAATCTAATAATAGATAATTCATATTATTTTAAAGAAAGATTAAAAAATTAATAACGAAATGTACGGAATTCAATAAGTAGAAGAAACATTTTAAAACAATTATCGTACGTCGATAGTCAATCAGAAACAAAACACAAGAAAATATTATTCTTCGGTTAATAGTCTAAAAATGTAATATTTACTAACACTAATATTTCGTGTAAAAAACATTTAATTCACTAATTAGTATTAACGATATTAATAATGATTATTAACATTTATTATTGATGATTAACAATTATTAATTAATAATGATTCATTAATGATTAATTCATTATGATTAATTAAAAATGATTAATAATATTTAATCGGATGCAGTAACAACCGATTAATTTTGCATTTTTATTCACACCCCTTGTTGCTTTGTGGTGAAGTTTAATCCGCAATGTGAGGGCAAAGCGCAACAAGGACAAATGCGCGCCGGCGGAGACAGAGCAACTTGAGGCCCTGCCCCTCCGCGGCTTCTGAGCAGCGCCTCGAGAGGTAGCAATGATTAATTAGCGCGTCTTCCGCGGGCGGCGCTTCGACAGCGCATGCGCCTGCGCCCCCAAGGGCTTCAGGTTGAGAGAGCCTCCCCCCCCCTTCCGGTGCTCTCAACCGCGTTGTCAAGCTCTAGGACCCCCGCTCCCGCCTCCTCTGCAGTCGTCGCAGCTAACGTTGTCACCGCGCCGCCACCGCTGCCGCTCCTGCCTCGCCC
>BOPP01000006.1:17937201-17949681 GCA_017312745.1 Gryllus bimaculatus | reverse complement strand
ATATATATATATATATATATATAAACCTTTTTGAAACTCGTTATTGTCATCGGCTGGCTCTGAGAGTGAATGTTAAAATACACATGTTATCACTAACCGTTAAAAATCATACTTTTACAGCAATTAAGTTTTCCATTGCATATTCCATAACAAAAACGAAGAAATTATTATTAATATTTTGCACCTAAATGTAGTGTTTCAGTGACATTTCATGAAAAATAGAGACATAAATATACGAACATTTGTGAAAAACTAATTCTAAAATACTTGTATCTAAGATATTCAATCCCCTCATAACCAATAGTAACACGTTGAATTCCTTATAATTCAAATAGTGGCAGTTGTCAGGCTCATGTAAGTACCAATGACAACAAGGATAATTGCTATTGAAAGAAAAGAGGGATCTCCACCAGAAGCACGTGGCAAACGTTCATCTAATGGAGTGGCGATCAACGTTCCAAATGGAATTGGGACTCTGCGGATCGCAAGTCGATTTTTTCTTATGCTTTTTGTTTCTGGAAATCCTGAGCCACTGTGCCATACCTGTCAGCATTCATTTCGCGTCGCCCTTCGCCCCTCGACCACACCAGGTGTCCGTTGCGAGGATGAATCACAATAAGCGCGCGCAGCGACCTCGTTTCAATGTGTGCAGTGATGCGTGCGTTGATTTGCTGCAACACCGAGGGTTCGCGGAAGACGATAAAACGATTGTGGAGGATTTGCGGAAAACGTTTGTGCTGCATTGAAATAATTTCTTGCGCGTGTGCAGATGTGAAAGTGATATCTGTCAACGTTTTGGAGAATTAAGTTTGAGCGGTCAATTATTCTTCGTTACATTGGGAAAGTTGGAAATATATTAACATATGGGCATAATTCAGTCTACAAACATTTTATTTCTTATTTTCAAATCGTTTCTGGACGCAAATTCGCATAGAAAATTGGAATTTCATGATTTATATTTTTGAATTTGCTGTAAACAAAAGTTTTCTTTTCTGACTTAGTGAGTTCAAAGACCTTTGTCTATTTTACAATTTATGATGTGAAATATTGGGTGACAAATTCATCAGCTCTAGTTTTGCCAATTTTACTTCAAACTGTAGTTGCTTTGAAAATAAAACCACTTGTAATTTTCAGAACGAAAGTATGAGAGAGGTCGTATTGTAAACCCATGCTGACGATATGACTGAGTAAAGAGATTTTGATAAGAGATGTTCTGGTTAACATGAGTATAAACTTACATTTTTACACTGTATGAATTTATTAAAAAATGAATATTGCAGAAAAGAGCGTCTGAAAAATTCGCCAAAGTGAGGCGAGATACCACCATACATCTAATATGCTGAGTCATTTCTGAGTAAATTTAATTTTAAATTTTATTTTTACTCTTCTCCCCATTAATCATATTTGACGTTAACCGCATGTCTAAAAACTTTATTCTGAGTTAACCCGTCAGTCTTGTTTATTACAAAACTTCTTAGTTGATTAAAACCTCATAACCTTTATATTTCCATATTCCTCAATACTCTTTTTATTTTCAGCCCAATCAATAATGACCTTCCCACACTCGTCCCTTAGTTCAGAGACGTCTCCTAGCTCTTTGTCCGCCGGGGGACAAAAGGCTTGAGATGTGTCTGGGTCGTGGAAAAGACAGAGGGAACAAGAGAGAGATGCCGCGGCCTCGCTGTATCGGCCTCTTGCAGCCGCGGGCGCGAACTGCGCTGCGATTTCGCACATTGCGATGACGCTCGCGGCGTCGCCCGGCGGCTGTCTCATTTCGCGCACCTTCTTTTGTCTCGCGATCTCCAGACGCCGCTGTTACATTGTATTCGTGAAGACTCGAGATTTGGTGGGTAATGTTACACAGCAAGTAATGGTACTACACGCGCAAGTTTTCTTGATATTCCACAGCGGGGGGTGCGGGGAGAGGAGGGCTCTAGCTACGTCACGGATGAAAGGGCGTACCAACTGTGAGCATGAACTTAACTCACCAAAATGTGCCACGTGAAATGCTACGATGGTTTTAATATTACGAGATGGTTGTTGCCAGCATTGTAGATTGGTACGTGCCGTTCCGAATCGAACCTAAGTACCTCAACGTGCCATACTATTCAGCGCTGGGTGAGGTTTAGGGAGCTCGTGTATCAAGCAAACTTGCGCAGGTAATAAGCAAACATAGAGCAGGACCTATAGAATGCTGCGTCAGATGAAAACAGATATAGGGCTGAATCTTGATACCAGACTAAATTGGAAAAATCGCATAATAGTAAAAGCACAGCAAGCAAAAATAAAACTAATTCAACTGAAGCCACTTTTAAATCGCAAAAGAAAGCTCTCATCAAACAATGCAATCGCCATCTATAAATCAATAATTAGGAGCTTAATGCTTTACGCATGCCCTATCTGGATCATTGCCTCTAAAACTTACATCAATAAATTACAGGTTATCCAAAGTCATTTACTCAGACTTGCCACTCGTGCACCCTTTATCTCAAACATTCAACTACACAAACAATTAAATTTACCCCCTATAGTTCACCACCTGGTAAGAAATATAAAATCATAAATATAATATAAACCTTCTCCCTCAGTAATGAGTAAAATCATTCACTTGATGTAATCACTGCCATCGTTCATACAGCGGGTGCAAGGCCACTGCCAGCCACCGGCCAGGAACAGGCTGGTCACAAAAGCATATCTCCTTCTCCTCCGCCTATGGCATAGGCGGTCGTAATGATTAAGACATCATCCTTACTAATCTTCATGGTAGCGAAATGTTCAGAGATTTTGCACATTGTGCCGTTAACGTTGGCAGCACTGCGAGGCTGCAGACTCGTTTCGCGTACTTTTTGTTCCATGATCTCGAGAGCGCATTTCGTTTTACTCTAGGGATTCTCTGGTGCATTTTATCTCTTTTGCACTTTCTCGACTCTGCCATAGTAAGAGTCTGCGTAATCCGAGAAGCGCGCGTAATAAAAGACTAGCGCCAAGGAATTGTCTCGCGTAGCAGAGCAAGTTCAGTATTGCAAAATGTTAGTTTTAACGGGGTAGTGGGATTGTGTGTGTAATCTCCTAGAAATAAATTAATAGTGGGAACAAAAGAATGAACTTTTCTTCTTCAGCTGTTCTAAAGGAAAAATATATGTTAATCTTTTTCAAAAAGTAATTTAAAATTCCTCGTAACAGAGAAATGTACATGAACAGGGAACTTTTGCAAACGGTAATAAGGTTGAAAATAAATACAAAAACTTAATTTTACTTCTGTGAATATGTACTCTTTTCTTTATGTAGTGATGCAGATATTTATCTCATTTTCACCTCCACTTACATCTTTCACAGAAGTACTCTGAATCTGCACATGTAATGCAACTATCTTTTTGAGTATCATCATTGTTTTTAGTAGAAAAATAAGAATGAATACATTATTGATCACTGTCTTTACATATTTTTTGTGCCAATTGATATAATTTTTTATTAAAAAATTAAATATTCATCTATTACAAAGTATTTGTTTGAGAGTTATGTTTTGTATAAGACACAAAAATGCGATATGTAGTTTTTAACTTTTAGGTAGATGGGCAAGGTCTTAAAAATATTTAGAAAGATTATTTTAAATGTTACATGAAACATTCATTCTACTCTTTTTAAAATAATGAGAACATTCAGTAAGATGCGAATCTCCCTTCGTGGAAAACGAAAACTCGTTGTACTCGTTACATCGTTACAAGACACCTGACATCGAAATACAATCCACTCAAATATCACGCGGCCGTGAATTAAATTGTTTAACACTAAGTCTAAGAAGTACCTGAAACTAAGGAACTCAGTAAATGAGAAAGGAAAGAAGGATTCAACAAAGGAAGGAACATGGATGGAACGGAAGAAAGGAAGGAAGGAAGGAAGAAAGAAAGAAAGAGAGAAAATTTGCTTTTTGTAATTTTGCATCTAAAATATAAACAATATATTATACTAGTTAGAATAAATAGAATAATACTATATTGGTGTTGAAAGAATTGGGATATAAAATAATTATTATTCAATAATGAGCCTAATAGAACTATGGAGAAGAAATAACTCAATAAACTAAGAAAAACAAGCAGTAATATTGCCAGCCATCGAACACAACTACTAGCATCACAAAACAGCAAGCGATTCAAATATTGTCATTACAATTTGTATTTCAACTTCAAAATTGATGCATTATAAGTTTCACTGCCGGTCAACTGGTAAAACTTCCCCTTACTTAGTGATCTCGACGGTCCTAATTGGTGTTGGCTACACTGCTCGAAAATACACAATTCTATAGGCACATCCTTGCATGCTTCTGCTTTGCCAACAGATGTTTAGAATTCCTTCGAGGCAGTACGTGGCGGTTGGAGAGGGGATGAGAGCAAGGGAACAGATGCTCTAATTCCCCGTGCACATAACTGCCAGCTCATGCGTGCTAACTCGAGTGGCTGGCCAGTGGCGTTTGCTAATAAAAGCTGCCGACCCTCCAATAGCCCGCGTGCGCGAGGGTCGCCAACCGAGCGGAAAGAAAACAAAATAAATGTTATTGTGGGTACATTGATCAGTGATTGAGGTATTTGGTAGAGAAATAGTTGGAAGTACGAGTACAACAATTAAGAAAGACGTCTTGAACCTTCTCCCTTATCGTAACGACTGTGAAGGAATCGGCTCACTTCCGAAAGAACATGGCGAACGACAACACGGGCCTGTGAGTGGAATGGCGTCGTATTGGTAGTCTCAAACAACTAAGGCGAGTTGACGCTTTACTACTCATGTTCAGTTTCATGATGAGGCTCTGATCTTTGACCTATGCGGTCAGTATAAAACATACTTGACTCTGTTCAACGCATAATTTACAACGCACTTAACTAAATTCTTTATTAATTAAACTGCGTCACTCTCACTTAAAATATAAAACAGAAAGCTCCGTTTCCCATCTCTCATTCTATGCTTTTGTTCAATAATATTTATACATCACTGTAACTATAAGGTGTCAAACCAGAAGTCTATTTCACAAAACAATTTATTAGGTTATTTATTATACACGTTTTTCGTGATATTTGAAGAGTATCCAGATACAAGTAAACGTGGTCAGGTATCCAAGACGTTCAAATCACGTCCCGAGTAACCGTACTCTAGTAGATGTCTTGTGGATGTAGTCGTTTGCTGATAATCCCAAGAATAACTTCGACGTGCATACTGTCTCAACTTGAATTGTATTTTTACATACTCTTATTTTAGAAATTCGTATCTGTAAGCAAAATAGGCCTCACAAAAATACCGATATACTTATTCTTGCCTGAAATATCGTGAAGTACGAGTAAGATTCGTATCTTACAATTTCGTAGATAATGAAGTTCCAATTTACTAGCTATTTCTTCATTTCCACATGATAAATCTAAAGAAATGAAGAAATGTCTTCATTTTTGACAAAAATTTTCAACGGGTCAAAATATAAAAAAAGTTTCGTAAAGTGTTCTTTCACGAGAAATCCAGTGTTCGCGACATGGAATTTCAAAAATATCCAGTAACCCACTGATGGATTTTTGTACCTTTAAGAAATATTGATTTTAGCTGCTCTCCATTGATTTGATTAAATCACACAAAGATTTGATTCGCTAAAAGGACTTCCGAAAATAGAGCATACCTTTCTTTTTACTCGTGACCTCACAGTGAGGCATAAAAGTCAGGCGATTGGATTCTTTTGTAGAGGACGCTCTCTTTCCTAAGGAGGACCCGGGTGGAGAAAGGAATCCGAAGTTAATCTTTGGAGGAGGAGTCGCTATTGCAGGAGGAATGTGCTCGGACGCTCTGAAGGTTTTCGCCCTCTTTTCATTTTTTGAACATCTTCATCATTGGGCTTCCTTGTGTTCGGTTTTTCTATAGGAAACCTGCTGGTCTTTCGCGTTCTTATGAATTTCATATCCATGCTTTCTCAATTCTGTTCATTCATCGTATTATGTTCATTTTGCTGGCGATTATTTTTCGTATTTTGATCATTTTTCTGGCTTTTGTTTAAATAACTAAGTATATATGTGTATGTTACCTTGCCTTAATATCTTGTCATAACACGGTTTTATAAAATATATTCGTGTGGTGCCATTACAAGTAATGTCATACTCTTTGACGCAACAAGAGAATAAAAAAGTACGAACACTTTTATTGAATTTGATGATGTGTCGGATTCACTAAAATTTAAGAGAGTGTAGAAAAAGAATTACTGCAATTATGTGAACTTGGAAACAAACCACCATTTACATGAAGTATGCGCAGAACAAAATTGTTCGAAGTATACATGAGATTCATACGGACACTTATATTAGTTTTGTAAAAATTATCTTTTTACAATAATTTAAATGAAACTATGTTTACGATGGAGTGACTTCAGATTGAAATATATTAGACTTACTTCAGGTTAATGAATTCTGAACGTATTCGTTCTGAAAAGTGTGACTTCCGCAAGAAAGTGGACGCTCTTTTTCCTGGGGAAGGCACACGAATACCTTCTCCAAATATTCTTTACTTCTTACAAAAGAATATTACAACACAGCAATGTGCATTCCACATATCCCTAAAGGGAAGTATTTTTTTTAGATACCGTAGTAGTACTTCCTCTCAAATTCAGAAACTGCAAACACTGCCAACAACTAATTCACTTTTGGCAGTGACATCAAAATTACCTTAAACTGGTACTCCAATAATGAAATTATGTTCGAAAGATTCAGAATGAATAAAATATTAATTATATTAAGTGTGATTCATTGTATTTCATTTCCTTTACCATCAGCTTCTAGAACTGATGTTTATTAATGGCCACTAAAGAGAAATGGTAAAAAAAATCCGGTAGAAAGGACGACAGTTTTTTATTTATATCGTTCTGTGTGGGCATACCACAAATATTGTTAACTTTGTTAATATCTTCATTACGATGATAGCAGCGTAGTGTCATTGATTTACTCCAAGTGTTCACGTGCTGGGCAATATTCTCTAGGCCGCGCGCTCTCTCGGAGAACGGCGTCCGCCAACGCTCCTCCATTCTTATAGCCTGTGCTCCGCATAACGTATACCCTCCGGGGAAGTGTACCTTTTTCCGAGCCGCCTCTCCGCCCCTGGAGGGGGCGGGCCAATTCTCTTTATCTGCAGGCGACACTCGCTGCCGCGCCGAATAAGCCTCGACGTGTCGGAGGAGGCAGGGACGGCGGGGAGAGGTGAGGTTGAGGAAGGAGCGGAGAATGTGCGCTCGGAAGTGGAGGTGAGGTTGAGATGAGAGGCTAGGGTAGGGGAAGAGGCGGGGAAGGAGCTGAAGGTTGAGGCTGAGGCAGGTATTGTCATAGTGTCGAGGTTGGGTTGAAGGGGTGAGGTTGAGGTGGGATAGGGGCGGTGACGAAGATGGAGATTTAGACTGAGTCCGAGACAGGGAATGGACGCTTTAAGACCACGGCTTAGATGGCGGGGGAGGCAAGGCCAAAGTGGGGATGGATGTGGGTTTGGAGATTAGAGGAGGTCCAGGGCAGAGATGGAGGTAAGGGTGGAGGTGAAGTGACGTTGAGAAGGGAGGTGGAGGAAGAGAGTGAAGGAGGTGGTGGAAGTCTGTGAAGGAGGTGGCAAGGATGAAGTACGAAGGGCGAAGTACGAAGGTTAAGAGCTTGCAGGCAGGCCCGGAACTGGAGGCAGTTACTGCGGCAGCGACAGGTAAAGTGCGTCGGTGGAGGAGGTTGTGGGTGGATGTGAGGGTCAGAAAGATAGTAGGAAATGTGACGAAGGTTGAGAATGAGGTTAAGTCTGAGGCAGCAGGTGGCAGTCTCCAAAGGATGACGGTGGGAAAGAACGAAGGTAGCGAGGGCGGGGACGAAAGTGGAGATTAAGACTGATACTGAGGTGGCCGTAGCAAAGATGAAGGCGTCGATGGAGCCGGGAGCGGGGACACGAGCTGGGGCCGCGTGTAGAAACGAAATTGTCAACTGAGGCGGAAGCAGCGGGGGCGGGGCAGGGGAGGAAGACTGAACAGAGCAGGGACAGTAGATAGTGGAATTGGCTTAGGCGGTGTCTGCGATGGAGGTGGTAAGCGGAGGAAGAAGCAAGGGCAGGTTGGAAGCTGAGGTAGGTGGATGCAGAATCGGTACAGAGACAGATAAGGTAGTGCCAGAGGTAAGAGTAGTGAATTAGTAGTTGTGGCCATGATTGGCAAACGGAAGGGAGGCGGGGGCCGAAGAAGGAGAAGACCGGTGTAGGGGGATACTAACAGGCGAAGAGGAAAGAGTTGAGAGAAGGATAGTGACGGAAGCTGAAGTGAGAGGTCACTCTGGCACACGTGGAGAAGCTGGGTGGAGGTACGGGAGCGGCGGTGGGAGTGACGTGGCGAGGGAGAGGCGGAGGCAGTGGCAGAGATGAAAACAAACGAGGACTGCACGGTAGGGTTGGTGGCCAGAGCGCTTGCGAGGAGAAGTAAAAACGAAGGGGCGACTGCAAAATGGTAGGGGAAGTGGTAGGAACGAGTGCGCGACAGTGGATCTTGGACTGCAGGGTAATGGCTTTGCGGGAGGGTAGGAGTGGAGGAGAGCAAGAAATTCTGGGTACACAGACGATTGGTGTGGGCGGTAACGGCAGTCATGAGGGAGTGGAGATAACCTGATAAAAGGAAGAAGTTTTGGTGGTGCGGGGATACATGACGGGTGCGTGAGAAGATGTAGAGGACTAGTAAGTGATGCAAGGACAAGAGAGGTGGATGGTGAAGAAAATTACGCGTGTGTGTATGTGGGTGGGGGGGCTAGGATGTGGCGGGGTGACAGGGCTGGGGAGGTGGTACAGTAGGGAGTGGGCGTGGCGCGGGGGCGGATAAAGCGGGGCGTCGGGTGACGGGGGAATGTGTTAAGGGGGGTATGGGTGTTTTGTGAGGCGGGGGATTTAATACGCCCGTTCGTACGGTGTGGCGGGTGAGAGACGTTAAAGAGGCCAATGGCTGCCGTCGAAGGGCTCAGCGGGCGCGGGCGGTGCAGCGCGGCGACGGCGAAGGAGACAGGGGGTGGGGCGAGCGCGACAGCGGGCGTCCGCGTCGGCCGTCGGCGGGCGAAGCAGGGCGGGGCCTTTCGCTTTGCGCGCGACGGTCACGCTCGCGCCGGGCCGTGAATGGATCTCCTCATTGATGGGAATTTTATGGGCCGTTTCTAATTCTTTTTTGTCGCGCAGCTGCCTCGCGCGAGGCCCAGCCGCGCCGCCGCGGATCGCAAAGAAGGCCCTCCCCTCGGGCCGTTTCTCGACGCAATCCCGCCTCCCCTCCCCTCCACTTCTGCCGCTTCTGAGGATGCGTCGCGGAAGGCGAGCCTGCTGGATCGCTGAACGTAAGGTGTGGAAGGTGGGGAAACTCGATCCGATATTCCCTATCAATACGGAGTTTGTGCACGCCGTAGCACAAAGGACTATCCATCTTCTGCGCATGCGCAGATGCACTTAAGTGAAGCGAAACTTAAACTGCGCATACGGAGAAGATCGGATTGCTTTAACGTTCGGGATGGTACAAACTCTCTAATACAACAGCAGGAGAAATTATAGATACGTCGATTCTTTGATGATCGATTAGTGGCCAAGCACGGTTTCGATTACAGTGGATTTTAGTTTGTGTAAAAACTAATCTTAAGGTATTTGAACAGTTATTAGTTTTTTTATTAAACGTTAATATTGAAAAAAGGGTTCCCGAAATATGTGAAACCATTAACAATCAATTTATTTCTCATTGCGACATTGTCGATTGAGATATGCAAATATATAGAAAGATGTGGATTAGAATCCCTGAAAAGACAAGAATGGATTCATCGTATATATGAGGCATGAAATTAACATCCGACATCCCATTAACAAGAAATATATAGCATAAAAGGTACATTAGAGATATAGTAACAAGAAAACAATATTAAAAGCACAACATTGTGTTATAGTATGTGCCCTGAAATATCACATGAAACCGCATGCCAAGCTATGGTAGATAAAATAAATTAAAGGTATATTGACATTTATTCAATGTAGTACATAAATAATTTTAATGGAAGAGTATTGGAACTAATGGATATGGACATTTAAACTAATGAACACTTCCCAGTGTGGAAAATGTTTTACTATATATTTTTGTGTGGACCAACTGATTGACAATCTACGAAGCCAGATGAAGGGCCAGAATGGGAGGAAATATGCTTGAAATATTAGAATGATTGAAGTCATCAATTTATTATTTGCTAATACTGTCAATCACTGATATCGCAATTTGTATCTCAATACCATCATATTGTTTCATTAACAGTATAAATATTTATTCTTCAAGTATTAACAACATCAACTCCACTCCAACTAGGGAAAGTATCGTATAATACAAGTATGCATATTTGTGCCCACTTGAAATTATATAAAATAAAACTACTTCATGTATGTGTAATCTAAAATCTAAAGTTTAAAAAGACGATTACTTTAGATTTTGTGAAGTTGTTACTTTCTGTATTTAAAGCAAAGAATGTGTATTATGTGTTCAATGAAATAAAATTAGTTTGTAAGTTCGATTGTATTACAATTTTTACAACTCATTTCGATATTTATCAGTAAGAAATAATTCTAAAGAATCGATGATCGTTTGATGTCTACTGTTATAATATTTTAATTGCCTAATCACTAGTGTTTCACACGACACTCTTCCAATGAACAAATACTGTTAAATTTTTAATAAACTCTATTAGAAGAGTTTCGGGGCGAAGTGCAGAGAACATGAGGTTGGCCAGACACGAAACTTGAACTTGGAGTATTCATCTTTAAACCAATTTAATTAATGTCTTTGGTTGCACATAAATTGCAACGAAATTGGATTTTAAATGCAATTGCGGTACGAACTTAGCTTTCTTTCTGATTAATGTACGGAGGTTGCCGAAATCTGTTACGAAACCGATTATTTCACGTGAAAATTACTGTGTGATCTTTCTTGATTTAGAGTTTTGTGCCCAATTTATATCGTCTTTACTGAAGTGATCGTGCTGAGAGCTAACTTGTCTTAATGTCGTAAGTTTCATTACATCTTCCACAAATTGGCGACTAAAGGTAATTTATGTTTGCACGAAGTATAGATTTTCTAGTCGTTTGGAAATTTTAGAATCCATAAATAGAGATCTTTGGAAGTAACGTCCCTCATTAAATTGGAGATTTTTTTTCTAGAAAAATAAGTAGGTGTGCAATCTTGAACGAGTATCGAATACTCATCTTCTCGTGTAATTTTTCTAAAACCTAATTCTTATCTAATATGAAGTATACATTTATATTGCGAATTTTTCATTCCTTTTACTTTATCGTCTTAGAAAGTTCGTCGTAAGAAGAGCAAGTTATGTAATCATGTGCCGGAAAATAGCGAATTTTCTCTTTTTCAACTTTTTCGCAAAAAATTTTTTTTTAACGTATGCTTAATTCCTCCTGTAGGTCATAATTTCCCCCCGTCATTCACAAAACGTTTGTAACCTTTTAATAATAATAGTTTTTACTTTCTCGCTACCTCTGTTGAGCGAGAGTAATTCTGTAAGTAGCTGCTGTAGAGTAGAGTAATTTTGTGCGAAAAGACATTAAATTTTTGGCAGAAAACTCTTAATTCAATGCCGTAATAACGAAAAAGTGGATAAATTCAATTGCTAAATTTAGAAATAAAATCCTCTAACTCGTGGCGTAGCCAGAGACCATGTTTTGAATGTCGTTTATACCACAAAACCGAATGATGGCAAAACGTCTGTCTATCCATTCGTCCGTCCGCCGTCCACGTTCGCCGTCCGTCCGTCCGTCCGTCCATCCGTCCGTCCGTCTTTCTGTCAGTCCGTCAGTGAACAACTCTAAATGCTAATCCGTTTAGCCGATTTTCGCCAAAATTTATATTACCGATGAAACTGGAGGTTGTCACGGCATCTTTAATTTGAAACCGGTATTTTAATTTTTGGGGGTACTTTACATGAAGCCCCTGCGACATTTTCAAAATTTTCTAAAATGACCCAATCGTTTTTGATTAAATTTTGTTGTTGGATAGTGTAAAGGATGTTTAATAAAATGGCGTAGGTCTTATTTTCGTTAAAAAATCTGATTTTTCAGAAATTGGCATTTTTTTCGGGTCTACAATTGTGAACTTCAATTTTTTTCTTTTAATGAAATATATTCCTTAAAATATATGTTGAAATAAGGACATGAACATTTTTTCGAAAATTGTGTTAATTTTTGCGTGTGTGTGTGAGAGTGTGTGTGTGAGAGTGTGTGAAAGAGAGAGAGAGAGAGAGAGAGAGAGAGAGAGAGAGAGAGGGGGGGAGAGTAAGGGAAACAATAGGACAAGGAAGATCAGGAAAAATTGCGTGCGACCCGTATCCAATTTTAAAGTGTCAATCACATCAGCATTTGTCAGGTGTAGATCAGAAAAACAATAAAAAATTAACCGATCAGAGCAGTCGTCCTCTAGAATTCTACTCCAGACAG
>BOPP01000006.1:17925832-17937085 GCA_017312745.1 Gryllus bimaculatus | reverse complement strand
TGTGTGAGAGAGTGTGTGTGTGAGAGTGTGTGTGTGAGAGTGTGTGAAAGAGAGAGAGAGAGGGGGGAGAGAGTAAGGGAAACAATAGGACAAGGAAGATCAGGAAAAATTGCGTGCGACCCATATCCAATTTTTAAGTGTCAATCACATCAGCATTTGTCAGGTGTAGATCAGAAAAACAATATAAAGTTACCGATCAGAGCAGTCGGTCACTAGAATTCACCTCCAGACAGACATTGAACTCAACCTAACCATTGAGCTCGTGTCGAAAATCCGCAACCATCAGGACACAAACCGGGTCCAGAAGGGTTGCTGCGGAGTCACTGACCGAGCTGCGCCGGTAACACTTGTGGATCCCCCCCCCCCTGGCGGCAGCATTTCACGACTGAGCGCGCACCCACTGCCGCTGCCGCCGCTGCCGATTCGCGCGCGCAGGTGCCACAAGATATTCCGGGGCCGCGAGGCGCCAACGGCTTCCGGTGCAGATCAATACTCTTAGTCTTCCTCGTTACAGCGGACGGTCTTCGCGAATCCGCTGTCGCCCGACGGCTTCAAGTGCCCACGCCGCCGAAGGCGTCTTTTGTCTGGCACCTCGCACTTTCTACAACGCGGCCAGATGCGTTTCTAAAAATTATTATTTTTTCTTGATCATCATATATGCCTTTAATGGGTATCAAACTAGAGTTGAAAAAGAAAACAGCATTTGTTTCACCGTCCGAGACGGTATTTTTGTTATAGGAACACACTAAAATAATGTTTATTTGTTATTTTCTAAACCGTTGCGGAAAATGTCGAAAAATAGGTATTTATGGTGTTTGTGGCCCCCTAAACTTATTGTAAGAACGGTTTTATTGGTATCGATGTGCTTCTTGCATCGAAAATTAACTTTCTCGCTAAGTCATTTGATTTTTTTCCCACACTGCCTAATATGTACCATTGTAAATTAAATGTTTGTTAATAGTTATTATTATGTTTGGTAATAAAGTAACAAATGCCCATCAAGGCTGTAATTAAATTTGAGTTTTAATGTATATTTCGGTACATTATAGTCCAAATGTGTCATTGTATTTGAAATAATTAAAACAGTCATTGATATATTTCAACGAATTTTAATGTTTTTTTAAATCCCCGAGTTTGCTTTTTGGATTGCGAAAAAATGAGTCAACCCTGTTTTAAACATAGCTTGTATTAACACGGCAAGTGCATCTCAAAGTAAAAGAAAGCAGCAGTATATTTTTGTTAAGTTTTGTTTTCTTTTTTCAACTACTTATAAGTGATATTTGTCGCCTCGTGCTCTCAACAGTGTTCCCAAGTAATTAAGCTAATGTTCTCTAGACTACATTGAAAAGTCATAAAGTAATGTAAAATTCGCCCAGTAACAAATACATGACTTTTTCCAATAAGTGTGTAGTACGTTTTCTTTGCTCTTTTCTTAACTTGTATTCAATATTTTTCTTGAATTTGTTATTTTATCTCCTTTATTGTTTAGCGATTATTTCAAGATATGTTTTTTCAATGCACGTGCGTGTTTTTCAATGCATTGTCGAGATGGTTGACGTGTCCTTAAATGCGTATTTCAGTAGTTTATATCACAGTCATTGTTGAACTTTTCCTTATTTAAGTGTTTTTTTCAATAATGACAGTTGTTAGTATTTACATTGTAGAAATATCTAGAAACCAAATTTTATATTCTGCCAATATTTTTAGTAGGAATTCAGTCGCATTTGAAAAAAAAAACTTATTCAAATATATTTTTCCAGTGAATCATCATGACATGTAGAAAATTAACGACTTTTTTAATGTGACTTGTAAAAGATGCGGAACTTGAGTAAAAATATGTCTGACGTTGGCGGAACATAGATGATTGTGTTCAAAAGATTCAAAAGTCCGTGGGCGTGTATCCCAACAACTCATGTTCGCGTGTGGCTACCAGAGATTAAGAAAGTGCGTGCCCACTCACGAAAATTTAGAATGATCGGTTGATTTAGTTTGCCTGTCACGGCAACTTATCTACCGGCGAGCTGCACCCTTCTAGGCGCAACCCATGCATGCATAACAGCTGCCACCGGCGAGCGGCTTTAAGTCGGAGTTGACGTATTTTAATAAACCTGGTAGATTGAAAGGCAGTGATATGATATTGTGAAATATACGCTGCTGACATTGAGATATATGATATTGACGGAAAATGAGAATGTAGAGCTTGCCTTAATGCCTCTACTGAGTCTTTTTCAGACTTAATTGAAGTAATTTTCGTACTTTTTTTTCTTTGAAAATTCAGTATCAAAATAGAGTTTCATAAAAGTAGTCGTGCAAAATATCTAACAAAATATCAATTTTTGATACGTTAATAGTAAAAGTATTTTTTTAAACTTTTCTTTGTCCTTTATTTTAGATTAACATTCACAGAACATTGTAGACAGACTTTCCTTACAATACGTGTCGTCAGCTAGGAGAAACTTAAGATGATATAGTAATGTTTTATTTGAAATTCGTTACATGAAAGAACGCTATTTTTTAAATTATCCTCTGGTTTCAAATTTCTTTTTCTGTGTATTCGATAAGTGTTTACTTGAAAAATACGTTTTAGGAGAATACTTATAAGTAAGAAGTCTAGTACATATTTTAATTAAATAATAAAATTTAAATGATATATGAAGAACAAAATTGAAATATAATGAATGTTTTTCAAGTTCAATAACCACATTGTTTCTTATTGTTTTACAGAAAATATGTTCCCATTTGTTATACAGTCATTTTAAGTGCCTCAAAGGAAAAATGGTATGCGTCTTCTTCGCGAAGCAGTAAATAGAATAAAGTTTTCTCGGTAAACAAGGAATGCGGAATGCAGTTCTCCTTTTGGGAAAGGGCATTTGGTCGGAGACGGACGAGTTCGCAACTTGTTTAACCAGAAAGATCTTCTTCGTTCCCCGTTGCACTGACGTGGGTGTTTCTCATTAAATTACTTACAAACTTGCACGAGACAAGTTGATTGTCTTGGTACGTTGTTACATGAACTTTCCTCCAGTAGGCCTGAACAAATAGCCTTAATTATTGTGACTTATAATTTCGTTCTGACGTTCTTTGCGGTGGATTATTTCTGTTAGTGAGGGAAATACCTGGGACTATTTTTCTACTATAGAGGATTTCGTCATTGGTGCTAAATAATTACGACTTTAGTACAAAACATAATTAACACAGTTATTTCGATAAAAAATGATGTTCTCCTGTAAGCAAACTCTAAATGATAGAACATGACTTATTCTGTTTTAAGATATGCATTCAACTAGTGAAGAAAAACTACTCAGCATTTGTGTTAAAATTTTTGAAGTTAGATATAAGAGAAATAATTTCACCGTTTTACTGCTGATGTTCTCGGCGAATGTTCTTCTCCTTTGACGTATCCAAAAGACCAACCCGCTGTGGGTAGAGCAAACACAGAATGTTCGATAAATAGCAAAAACCCATCCATATTACTCATGGCAACGCTACACATTCGTTATTCGTCGAGTAGCTAACCGCTTGCCGAATTCCATGTAATGTGGATGGGTTGCTTGCTATTTGCCGAGAGACGAACATTCGGTGCTCGTTCTAGGCACCGCGTGTTGGTCATTAAGACACATCAAACGAAGCGAACTTTCGTTGAATTCATCAGCTTTCAGGATTGGGCGAGAAGTATCTTGCTACTCGGTGAATGCCGAAGTAGTAGAGCCGCCTTATCACACAACTCAGCAGGAAGCAGGCGCTCCGCCTTACTGTCCAGTGCTAGGCAACCCAACGAACACCTTCATTCTGCGTGATTGTATCGTGTGTGAGTTAAGGCGCAGATTGCAAGACCATTGAAAGTGCACGAAATAAATAATGTTTGAATACAACACATTACGGCGATTTTGAAGATCGATTCGACATTATTTCTGATTTGAATGTTGTATTTTTACTTTTCTTCTGTGTATGACAGTGAAGCGATAAAAAATATTGGTATCACCTCATGAATGCGATGTTGACTTTTCGGTTTTACAAAATCCGTTTTCAAGATTCTTCTGAATAGTTACTTCACACACAATCATAATTAATATTTCTTAGTTCCTCTTCAATGATAGTTAAGATTGGTGCAGATAGCGATGAGATACACACAGTCTTTTATCAGAAAATCGGGATGACTGTTTGGAAGGATGGATGTTAAGTAAGGTGTCGCATAAATCTGTTTGATTTAGAACTTTTGAACTCAAGCATGGTAAACATTTTTAAGGTCTAGTTGTGCAATTCCGGAGATCATTAAATTATTTTGATTTTGGAAGTACTTTTCACGAAGCCTCTGATATTTTCAAAAATTTCTGGAATTTTTTAATTTTTTTTGTTGCGGAAAGTACATTTAGAAAGAATATATTCTTCCAACTTTCATTCAAATTTTTGAAATGTTAAAACTTGAAAATTTTTGATTTATGCAATCAATCCTACCACCTCCAATGTTTAAACCAGAAACTTTCCCAATGCAATTTATAATTTGGAACTTTAATGATGTCTTGCACGTAAAAAAAGTCTTGTTGTTTAGTAACTTGTGACACTAACAGAAAAAAATTGGTTGTGAAGGCCGCGTATGTGGTTGTTGCTCATTGTTCTCGGCAATGCTCAGCATTCTAAATTTCAGAAACTATATAAACCAAAATTGAGTTATTAGTTATGACATAATGAAAGTCAATATTCATAATTATTAATTTTAAAGTATGTATTATGACACCGGCTATTTGTTATTAAAGTGAAAATAACTTTCCAAATTAGCCAATCATGTCCACATATTAGAAAATTTGAGAATGTTACGGCTTCAATTAATCTAACCAAAGAACGTTAAGCAAGTCCCGGCATTACCTTTAGTTCCATTTCTCTTACTTACATTTGCTTCCCTGAGCACGCGCGCCATATAACGTACTCTTTCGCGGGCGATTTCATTCGGCGCAGCAATTTCCCCTTTGATTTGCATAAAAGAAAGTAATGGAGGACTTATATGAAATCCTCTGTGCGTGCGCAATAGATGAAGCCGAGGAGGGAAAACGATATAACAGCAGAGGCCTGTGCGGTCTGCTTCACGCAATTTCGCGGTGTAATACTCATAACGTTTCACCGACCGTACGCAGACTTTCTTCCGCTTTATATCGCACCCTAAATTGCCGCACTCTCCATATTAAATCCTTCCGTGTAATTGGTTTTGGTGATATTAGATTACGCACTTTCTGTGAGGGTGGAGGGTAAGGAAGACAATGGAATGGTGGACTTCGTCGTGGGTTGGTTCACCAACCATATGATCTAGGTACCTGATCAATGTGTTATATTTACGTTAGTTGGGAGTATAATAAGCATAGAAATACCATCGGCAGTAATGTAAAACTATAAAACCGATTTTGGCAGCTTCACAACCGTCATAATAAACCGTTGTAATAATGTAAGAAATATTTAATTTAAAAATATTATTGAAACTAATTTGCCCAACAGCCACATCAGTAACATATGTCGAGGTAACATTTTAACGCAACAATTAACATATAATTCAAACATGTCTGTGTACCATATATTTTCAGACGAGAGTGACCTACTGCACTCGCACACAAAAATAAGTACAGTATGTTCCACCTATAAATCTAATTTAAGACTTGTGGACATGAAATGTTACAAAACAATTATTATAAGGTGCTCTGTCATTTTATTTAGAAGTTCAAACAATTACTAGTGGCCACTGAATTACATTAATTAATAATTCAAACAATTACCATGCTTTAATAAAGCTATTACTATTTTTTAAATAATTTATCATATATTCCAGAGTAACAAATATACATTGAATTGTTCGTGCATGGTGCAAGAGAAAAAGTTTAGAAATCTGTATAGTTGGAAAATAAATATGCTGCCCCCCTCTTTTCATTGGTAAAGTATCAAAATTCAACCCGAGTGACATTTGGGCTTGAACATTATGCCTTGAATTAATTCACTTGTTCGCAGTTATCTCACTGAATTAATCGGTCTCGGATTTAGATACGATATTATTTATGACGGTTGCCCTGGAAACATTAAATCATCGACAGTCGTATCAATAGAAGGTCAGTTGTTATTGTGTTGAGGTAATTGATAAATAGCTAATTATATTCGTATGAATTATGTGTTGATACCCGTTTAGAACATCGCCATGTTAAGTTATTTATTGCTTTTTGGAAAATTTGCAGCGACCCGTATTTAATTTCAATGCCAGCCCAGCAAAACTCCGGATTCGTGTTTGTACTAAGGCTTATTACGAAACGGCATTTACACTACATGTCCATCTGCTTTAACTGGTAAACTCTCTATTGATATTGAGCTTTATTTTCATTTTGAAATCCTGGAATTAATTTCAAATAATGATTGCAATATAACGTTATACGTTGATATTTTCATACTTGTCATTTCAACTGAATCATTCACTCACTTCTTGCAATGAGTACAATAAAAAAACTTCCACTCACAATGTTCATACTTTGCAGCAAAGAAAATGTGTTACACTTCTCAAATTAGAATCTATTTTGTGAAAATGAACTACAAACATCTATAAAAGTGCATATACGTAGTAGTGAAAACTAATTCAAGAGGTGGAATGACAAACATGCTAAAATGCGAGTATGATTACAAACATAAGGTTCCATGAAGTAATTTTATTCCCTAAACAGTTGCATTCATGTTGAGAAAAATAGCAAATTTCCTGGAATACTACATAAGAGTTACATGAATCATTGTGTATGCATTTATAACAGGTATTGTTAGATGTTCTGATTGACTTCTGTTTTGGAGAACAACATCGACATGTAAGAAAGGATATTACGTACGAAAAAATTCTCCTGCTTTCTCACCTTCATTATCAGCTTCTGTTAATCATCGAATATGCTGGAGTGTGAACATTCAACCCCGCTGGTTGGCATGCTTACGAGTAATTTTGTGACTACATTTGATAGTAAAATGCTTACACTCTCATTCATGTATTGCAGATTCTTAGTATTATTTTAGGTTCATTGGAAAGAAAATAATTTGCATGACTCAAAAGCAACGCACCAATTACACCAATACAAGAATATAAAAAAATATATTAATCATTTCTATTCTAATGATACCGATGGATCGATTTCATTTTAGTAGTAACTAGACATTGAGTTTATTATGTTGCTGTAATTTTGTCAATGTTTACACTTTTTAATTATGCAAATGTGCCCAATTGAATTTTACTGTTATCCTTGTTAGTACAACATAAACATGCCGTCTCCCTCCACGATCGGTGTGTATAGTAATACTCATGAAGAGTGTATGTAGAATTCCTAGCTCGTCGGAAGTGTTAAAACTAGTAAATAGCTGAGGTTGTTGCCGTTTTCCTCCCGCTGGGCGGCGAAGGGCGAGTGCTACCTGCGCGGCCACGTGCTGCGCGCCGCGCTGCCGCCGCCGCAAACACTGCAAGCGGCTCGATTCGTTTATTACTTAAGCCCTTGCGCCACCCCCGCGAGGGCAGAGGCCTTTGATGTGGGCGAGCGCCGGCCGCGCATTTCCATGCCGACGACCGCGGCCCCTCTCCCCCGTCATGCGAATGAACCAGCCTCGGCGTCGCACCTCCCGAATCATGTGTTTTCTGTAATTTTGAGGAAACGTTTATACAGCGTAAACATGTCTATAGGAAATTTGCATTACAAAGGTGTCAACTAAGTGTTTTAAGAGAATATTGTTTCCAGTATTAGGTCCATTATTGCAACTGACAACGCATATTCTTCTTAAAAAAACTACTCTGACATTTCCACAAATTGAAAGGACTTAGACATGCAATTGGAGTATCCGCCAGGTCCGGTGTCTGAATCGAGTCCACACGGGAACCTACAGCTATACCGGTCCCACCGACAACAGTTTCCATGCACCAAATCCACACGTCATTTGCAACTAACCAGATGGTTCGGTTATGACTGCTGCCGTCCTGGCTAGCAATCTTTGAGGTTCTGTCTTATAAGTATCACTCGCAGGATTTCTTCATGTGATTCAGTATCTCACCTGTGATTCGTATTCACTCAATTCCACTACCATTCATGCTGCCCCGCCCCTTACATTGCTGCAGCCAGCTTGACGCATCCTTCTGTGCCCTGCCATTCTGGCGGCGACTGGAGCTGTCTCTCTAGCACCAGATGTTGGCTAGTGTTGGAGTTTCATTGCTTTGCATATTTTAATGTGGCAATTTTAATGCGGAATGTGCTGTCGGACTCACCTTCAACGCAAAGTTGCTGCGATTGCCGGAATGCGAAGTGCAAGTGCAATTTTCGGCCTCTGACATTCTCGTGTGCAGGTCTAACTGATCGCCTGTTCAGATAAGTCTCAGTCGCACACAATAAAAACAGTTTTTCCTGTACCCAGGTGATTAAGAAGTAATCCTCCAGTTGGTCCACTTCTCTGTCTCATCAATAGCATAACTCACATACTTCTGTCTGTGTCTCCAATCAACGTTCAGATTGTTTGAATTAATTCTTCAAAGTGTTTGCAGATCATACAGGTTTTTGCGATTCAACCGTTTTTGGTACTAACCTGTCGTTCACAGCCCACGCAATTCGACGGATCGGGCGGTCGTCGGCAGGCCTTAAATTCGAAACTATATAGTTGTCTTGTTGATCGTCATCACTCAACAATGTCTCAGATTGAAATCTATCCTTCGTTGTAAATTTTCTTGACTAAGTGATGATTATGATCTTAATGATTAAAAATTGAACTGATTAGAAACACATAGTTAATCTCTCATGTGCTGCACCAGCAATAGATGACAAGCAATCGAGCCTATGATTGCTTGACTCGCGTCATCGGCTATGGATGTCGCCTACAGTACCCTTTAAAGGTTGGCATACGCTTCCACTTCTACACTTGTCCAGTACCCCTAACTAGTCTTTGATGACCCCTAACACTAGCTATCTTGGACATGACACTATTTATATTATTGGACTGGTGACACGTTATCGGGTAACGGCCCCTGGCGTCCTCCACGTAGACAAGTGCTGCACATGTGACTGCTGGGTCTCCTGCGAGACGTGGGCCGTTCATAATGTATTCGTACTCACCAAGTTTTCCAGTTAAACCCGCAGCCCATCCTGCTCTCTGCAAGGCGCTGTGCCACCTTTCCATCGTCCATACCTGACCCTTTTCTGTTCCATCCCTCAACAGAGGGTGATTCGAGCCCGTAGCATATCCAGTATCGTCTCAATCGCCAACCCTTTTTTTCTGCTTGCGCCGTGCTGCCTTTCGTCCTACAGTCCCGTCCCGTCACCCATGAAACTTGCCCATCACGCCACGATCCGTCGCGACCGCCCCTCTTGCCCACTACCCCAACCGCTACGTACTCGCCGCTGACGCCATTTTTTTGGTTTTTCCCCGAGCTCCCGTCCCCTGGCGCTTACCGCGCGCGTGGCACGTCCCCGCACCTGGCCATTGCGACGGGTACCGCTGCTATATTCATCGCCCGGCGCTGCCACGCGCTGTCCCACAACGCCCTGCCGCTGGTGTCGCGAAGCCGATTCCGCGCACCTTTACAAGCGCGGCATTTTACTCGTTCGTGGGTTTTCATTGCCTCCTTGACACGACAGGATATGACCCCGCTCCTGCGGTTTTTGCAGGTCCTAATACACTTCTCATTCGGCAGGGTTCAGTGGCAACTCGTCCCCCCAACGATCAACTGTCCTCACCAGCTGACTTGCTCCGTTTCGCAGTGCAGTGCTCAGTCCATGAGTTTTTTCCTCTTGTCTTTTTTTCTCCTTTTTTAGTCTTTTGGTTACTCCCATTTCTTCTTTGGAGTCTTTTATTTTATCATTACTTTCATATTTTTCCATTTATTTGTACCTTTTCTTCTCTCTTCTTGTCTCTCTTTCTTTTTTCTTGATTCCTGTGCTCTCTCACGCTCTAGTTCGAGTCATCTGTCTTAAGTGATTTCTCACGTTCTTTCAACTTTTTATCGCCATCTTAACTCACACCATCTCATTCTGACCTTTCCTCCTCCTTTCTGAACTTTCTGACGATGTCATGCTTTTCGTAACTACACTTTAATTAAAATGATACCTTTCTCGATTGATATCAGTGGTCCTGGACTTATCATTTACTCTTTGAATCTCCTCGCTCTGCCGGTATTTACTGTTTACATGTCTGGTTCTTTCGCCTTGCATTCGCCAGCACATCACTTCTTCAGCGACTTCAGCGGATCTTTTCCTCTCCATTTCCTCCAACATCGTCTCCTCTTGTTTAACCATTAGGATGCTCTTTCCTAGTAAGTACCTTTTGTCAATTTAGACTTTAAGTCTACTCAAATCATACCCAATAGATCTTCTTTTTTTCTTTGACTGCAGGCAATACCTCTCTCGACGAGTAATCAACAGTTTTCAATATTCAGACTCCTTCCTCTTGGTAGAATGCGCTCTTATTTCCGTCTGTTGTTTGTCCTTTTCACATCTTCTCCTCTGTTCAATACCGAAACGGCTCCACTGTATGTTCTCCTTTTTTCGCCGTTATCACTGTTACACATTTCTTCTTCTTCATCCTTCTGCCACATATTTCTGCCATCATTGTCAAACTTACCCAAAAACCCAAGCCAGTGTTTTTTCATTCCTCTCTCGCCTTCCAGTGGGTTGCCTCATTCACCTTTCGGCTCCTGCGGTCAACCGACTCCGACGGCCGCCCCCGCTCAGACCCGCGGGAGATCGCGGTTGCGGTGGCAGACTTCTGTCGAGCAACAGAGAGCCCAACCGCCCCGCTGCGTCGCATAGCCTCCAGCCTCCGGCCCCTCCTGCCACTTTCCCGTTCCTCCCTACACCCCACGCAGTGCAACAGCCGACCCCTCCACATATCGACCGCTCATTACCCAGAGGAACGTCCTAACACGCAGGCCTCCAACCCATCTCCGCCATCTACCACTGCCGCCGGAACAATCGCGCGCCTCCACAGTCACCACTGCTACTACAATCCGCCTCAACAGCAAACAACACATCACTCCTCCGCTGATTCCTCCCCAACACCAACAACCTCTGACACTCGCGCTTTCAACGTCAAGTCACCGCCATCGCAACTTCTTATGGTACCGGGCCGCGAAACCATAGCTCCCCAAACAATCGCCCTCTCCCCCACCCCTTCCCGAAACCATTCACCCCGCCTCCCCTCTCTCCTCCTATCACTGTCAGCCTCCACCATCGGCCGACCTTATCTCTGTCGCTTCCATTCCACACCCACAAGCCACAGCAA
>BOPP01000006.1:17898617-17925807 GCA_017312745.1 Gryllus bimaculatus | reverse complement strand
GCCGCCCGCGCACGCCATCCCACCACGCCCACCACGCCCACCTGTTCCCACACCCCACGCCTACGTGCGCCATCCCATCCCGCTGCCACACTGCTCGGCCTTGCCTACCACTCAGCCCGTCCATTTGTTTCACCCTCCATTCGTCAATCCCAACGCCTGCCCCGCCCCACCTCGCCTTGCCCTGCCTGCGCATGCCGGCTGCCCGTTCTCTGCTGCTATCCCTCGCGCCTGCCCTGTCACCCACCGTTCCCTGACAGGCCTGTCCATCCGTCTCACCCCCATGGCGTTCTCTCCCACCGCCTACCCTGCCCTACCGCTCTTCCCGTCTAACTGTCCATCCTGTCGGTGCCCCCAGCCACCCGCCCACTCCGGTTGCCCTGTCCGACACTCTGCCCGTTCGTCCGTTCCTCTCCCCATCCGCCTGCCCACTGCCTGCCAGCCCCGCCCTGGTTCGCCCTACCCTACCTCTCCCACCTTCTCCCTGTCAGTTCCGTCTCACTCCCCAGCCACCCGCCCCACCGCTCTGCTTACCCGGCCCCGACCTCCCTCCGCGTACCAAGTGGAGCGCATGTAAGCACAGCCGCAGCCCATCCAGCCCCTCGCGCCACCCTTTTGCCCCCGCTTCACCCGAGCAGCCGCGCCGTCACAGCCTCCTCCCCCGTCGCCCCTGTCATTAACTCTTCGGCGCCCCGCCGGCCACTCAAGTGCGCCGCGCCGCTAATTGGCCTTGTTGCTGACGAGGCGACTTCCTTCTGAGTTAAACGGGATTATGGGACACTTAATACGTGAAGGGCGACAAGGAGTTCGTTACATCATGTGAAGCCAGGGGACGAAACGGGGAGATATTGCAACTCCTGGCCCTCGCTCCGGGTGAATTAGGAACGTCACATGTTGTGGGAATTGGAGTTGCACGTTTATCTGTCATTTACCCTCGAGTAAGTTTTGCCACAGGGTTGTGCGAGTTATACGTGAGGTTAATTTCGAGGAAAGTGCCCTGATGTTCATATTGCTATATTGTTTATGACAATTTTATCTTTGTAGTGAAATGAAAAGTACGTTGAAAATCCCAACTACAAAAGTATAATTGAGAAAAAAAATATTGTTAGTCTAATGTAATAGTGTTTTTTCCCCTTGATTCCGTGTATCTTACATAATAATTAGGGACCTACTTTCAACACAAAAGTATGTTTATTTCTGTTGTTAGAAATCATGCTAATTTTATATGTGTGTGGAATTATTTAAAAAAATATACTTTTGTGATACATGTGTTAGATGTTTTCTTAACAAGCATAAAATCATTGTTAATTGCTAATTATTCTGCATATTGTACTTGAAAAAATATTTTATTTGTATTTACTCACAATATTTATTTCAATAATTCGGAATGTTTATATGTGGTAGCTAATATCAATTTACTGTACCTGAATTACTACGTATGATATTTGAAAAACAATTGAATCGTTTTGAGTATAACGTACTGTTGAGTCTATTTTGTGAACTGACACATCTGCCTTGAACTCCCAGAAATACAGAGCGGGCTTCCACTACAACTGTTAGCGAAATAGAATGCCGAAAAAGAAGGAACTTTCCGTTTCGTGGTATAAAGATGGGTGTTCACAGGTTCCGCAATTGTGCGTAAACATCGTTGAAATGCTACTTGTTAAATTATTTAATTCTGACATTCCATTGTGGAAACTACTAGTATTCTTCGAAACTTCATTGAGCAGTGTTAGCAAAAAGTTATGAGAAACAGTATTATAAGGTGAAACTGGGAAGAGTAAGCTTAAAATCTTTATTGGGCATATTTTTAGAGATTTTGCTGCATAAATGTTTAATATTTTACAGATTACTAGGGCATATAAATACGGTCACTGGTAAACATTGAAGAGTGCAATTATTAAATTTAATGTAGATTTAATCTTCCTGCTTTGTAATATTCATATACATTGAAACAATGTTTGCATCCACCTAATTCTCATACTGTTATTTATTTATGTTAAGGCAAGGAACCGCTGATTTCTTTTCTAGAAAGTTCTCAGCTTGCTACGTAGCGTAAATCTTCTTTGCAAAATATAAAAACAAATGATAAGAACAACGGCTTCAATAATATAATGAAAATCAGTGTCTTCAAAGAAAATTACAGAGAGAATTACACGATTAAGCTGCTACTGTATTGATTTCCCACGCGCCGAAAAAAACCCGCAGAGTGCTTCTTTCAGCGAAGATATAATGTGTATGTGAAATGTGGTCTCAACACAAGTGAGAAGTTGGAAGTAAGTTATGAGTAATGAAGATCGTCCACATATCTGAATATTATAGAAATATCTCGTGAATATCTGTTGAAAAGATAATCATCGTCTCTAACTGCTCACGGTTAATCTGCTGGTGTATTGATTTCCCGCGCAGAAAAAAATTCTCGCAGTTGTGAGTAATGACATTTGTCCACATATCTGAATATTGTAGAAATATCTCGTGAATATCTGTTGAAAAGATAATCATCGTTACTTTATACTTTAAATAATCATCCACGTTATGATCGACGTACTCGTTACAAAATTGTTTTTTCACACAAAACATAAATTAAAATTAAAATATTGCTTTTAGTGCTTCTAATCTTCTCTCAACCGCAAACCGACTTAATAACTCTGTCTCAAACTGCTTACGGATAATCTGCTGGTGTATCGATATCCCGGGCGCAAAAAAACTCTCGCAGTTGTGAGTAATGAAATTCGTCCACATATCGGAATATTGTAGAAATATCTGTTGAAAAGATAATCATCGTTACTTTATACTTTAAATAATCATCCACGTTATGATCGACGTACTCGTTACAAAATTGTTTTTTCGCACAAAACATAAATTAAAATTAAAATATTACTTTCAGTGCTTTTAATCTTCTCTCAACCGCAAACCGACTTAATAACTCTGTCTCGAACTGCTTACGGTTAATCTGCTGGTGTATCGATTTCCCGCGCGCGAAAAAACTCTCGCAAAGTGCTCCTTTCAGCGAAGATTTACCGCGTCCCGGGCCCGGGCGATGAGAGCTGGATCGCGTCACGGATGCTTTGTCAACTCGCCGCCCTTCGGTGATGGGAGCTCGGCTTAGAGCGCCCGGTGCGTTGCGGTTAAAATATTAGCTTCGTTATCGCCGCCTTCCCTAAACGCACCATAGGGCACCTACCTTGTTAACGATAATTACGTCCCAGGTGCTATAATTGGTTGGGGATCAGCTTACGTGACCTCAGCACCTCTATAGGAGGGATTTTGGATCATACGCTACTTTTAATCCCGATAAATTGCCCCTTCGCTTTCACAATGTACGTGGCGACAGGATTACAAAATATGCAAATGGCCGCTACGGCTTTATATTTCCTCTTATCTCACGGTGCCGTTATTACGTAATTTTTTCATTTTTCCCTCAGAGACTGGGAAGAGCCTGCTTTCTCGCCCGCTTCCTGACTCAAACGACGTTCCTCCCCTTAGTACCCATTACGTGTTTATAGAATTTTATTGCACTTGAGGGGAACGTGTTCTAATATCGTTTTAAATGTGATTGATTATAATTTTTATTAACTGCTTCCTGAACTATTTTTTTCGTGTTCAGTTCTCATACTCTCTGCGCGTTCTACATTGTATAAAACATTACCTCATTATTCGTTGGAAAACTTATTTTTTTAACTAAGTTTATATTCGGTAAACGCCGAAATTAATATTTATTTTATTTATATTGGTTACTGTTACTTAATAGTATAATTCGAGTCACAAAGTCAAACGAAATGATATAAAGTGAAAACCTTGAGAGTGTGAAATGCCTTCTGAATCAGATCCGTCCCCGACTAAAACACAAAAATACCGAACCATTGATAATTGTGATCACAAAACACATTTTCTCTTCAGAGTTGCATTAAATATCATTAGTGTCTGCATATATAGGAGACCTACGCAAGAAAAACGCAATGTGATTTCGTGAATAAAAAAATATTGAGTGCCAATGTGGGATGTCTTATTCTCTGGCACTTGCCTTGATATTTACTTTGTACATGTAAGAGCGAGAATAAATCATCGAGTAAGTGTTGGGAAAAGTGTCTCTGTTTGCCCTCCCGATTACATATTGAAAGCAGCATTTTGAAACACTTTTACCGGCCTTCCCAGTTCCAAAAACGGCATAGCCCAATTGCATCCCGTTCGATTTCCATGGTGAATAGAAAGAGAAGCTCACCCGTGTATTAGTGTTTCCAACACCGTCGTTTTCCTTTCATGTGTGAAGGGCGTGCAAAAATATTGTACCCTGAAAATGCAAAATTGAAGTATATATTTTAATTAGATGGCATATACAGTTCGGAAGATTCTGTCACGTCCATCTGTGCTCGATATTTATCTCGACTGGTGTGAGAACATCTATTTGCGTTACACGTGAATGGAATCTTGACGATAAAATGTTTCCTCCTTCCCCCTGCCAAAACCTGGACAAAATGCAAGTCGCGCAATGCATTTCAGGTAGCCAATCTTGGAAGCGGTTGTGAACGAAAACTTTGGATGCCTTTTTGAAATACTTTTTTGAATTTTATCTTTTATAGTTAGCAGCATCTGTTAGTTACATCTGTAACATAGGGCAATACATGGCCTGTAGCTGCAGTAGGTAATACAATAAGCACAGAATATATATCGTCCATTCTTAAAATATAATTTCCATGTTGCAAATCAATTCTTTAAACCTATCACTCCGAGGAAGTTGGGTTCAGACCAATTCATTGGCCACCTCTGTCTTGCCAACTGCTCCTATTACTAAAAGTCAAATTATAGTAAAGCAAAGAAGACTACTGGGGCGATGTAAATGACATGAGAACGCGAGATGGGAGCCGTTTCTTAATTCCCGGAAGTATCTTTAGACGAATTTCGTAGTATATCTTAGAAAACATAATGATCGTGAATATATTAAAAAAATGTTACGTATTTACTGAGAACCTTCTGATTGATAAAACTTATCTGGGTAACATATTTCAATAACAGAAAAAAGCAAGAACACAAAGAATATGGGAAATGACACCGGCATAGAGATGTTGTGTGTGTGAAAGAGAGAGAGAGGGAGAAAGAGAGAGAGAGAGAAGAACAAACATAATGGTGTTTTTGTAGAGAAGGGGAGAGACAGGAAGAGAGAGAAATGAAGACGAGCAGGACGAAAAGGGAGACGGAGAGAAAGAGGGAAAGAGAAATAGACATACAAAGAGAATGAAAGAGACAGAGCGTGGAAATGAGGGATAGGGCGCGGCGCTGGCGTCCGCCTCTTCGGGGTGGTCTGCCGCGGGGGGGGGGAGGGGGAGAACGCCGGTTAATCTACTTTTCATTACCGCTGGCTCCGCTATTTTTAAAATACGCGCAGCCCTCCCGAGCAAATAGCCCGCTCACCCGCTTCATTTAATCCTCACTTGATGAGGCCAATTCCTCGCACGCAATTAATGTCTGCAGGAGGCGCAATCTTCAACGCGGAGTTGTTCTTCGCCTCTGCACCAGACACCCCCCCACACACACACAAAACTCTTCGGCGTAGCTTTCATTTTTTATTCCCACGTAATGCAGTGTTTTCTGCGCTATGTACTTTTTATAAAAACAGGATGCGTTTTTGTGAGTTAAATTTTGCCCTTTTCTTAAGTATCACGCGGAGTCTATATTACTTCGTTGTAGTTTTACAACGATGGTGCTTTTCTGTCTTTTTCTCTACAATTAGTGAATAACACAAGTATCAACGAGTAATATTCCTGTTTGGCATTTCAAACATAAACGAATGTTTACTGCAAATAGTGCGACGTGTTTTTCCTAAAATTTCTAACCAGCATGAATGTATCATGGTGTGTGAATTTGTCTATATTCGACTAACCGAAGTCTTTCGCAGATTGCAAGTATCTCTTGTCAATTTTTTATAATAGGAGTCAAATGTTCTGTCATATATCTGACTGTGTATTATTTTAAAAATATTTTAAATTGTAATTTAATAGCTAATTGATAAGAACTGTATCTTTTAAAAGCGATATGTATGATACGTCGTGTGCCAATAACAAATATAGCAGGTTGGTTAATTTTCCAAAATATTTCGAAGAACAGTCTACACATACTAATACTAAAATACAAGTAATAAAGATTATTTAAAACAGAATAGTATGAATGAATGAATGAATGAATGAATGAATGAATTACTTCGGCTTTTAGAAAATCATCTTGCGCGACATCACCATTTTCCTCGAATTTCAATGCAAGAATGTTTCCCTCTGGGCTTCGCCTCCGCCTCCACTTCCTCTCTCCTACTGGATGATTTGATGTGTGTCGTTGTTCGTCACGGCGCCGACGCGGGGCGTTGTCACCGGAGAATAACTGATGCGAAGCGATCTGTATTCCGGCCGAGAGCGCTCTCGTCGCTTTATCCTCGCACATCTCTGTTTACGTCCTTCTGCATCGCGCTTGTGGCCCTCGAACTGCTTTTCCTAGTCGCCATCACAACATTCATTCATTGACGCCACTCTTTCTAAGCTTTCTGGAAATTCGTTGATTATGATGAGTGAAATTCATATCTAGATATTAGAAACAAAAAGTGATACCCTTCAAAAAATGAGCATCATTCGTACTTTAACCATCATCAGTAGATCTGCTGATTTGTAAGTAGGATTCGACTACGAACCTGAAGATGCACATCGCTCATCAGAATATGATGATTAATTCATTGAATGCTGTTATTGTAAATATAAAACGTTAGAAAATCAATATTTTATTTGTACAATTTAAGTGCCAACTGCACTTAAAAATACTATATTTAATTTTTACTGTATTGATTACCTACAAATCATTAGCAAAAAACCTGTAGTATTTGGTATGTTTATAGTGAATTTAAGTAGAATATATTTGTTAAGATAACGTAGTAGTTTCGCTAAAATATAGTATGGTAGGTAATTTATGCCCCGTTACACCTTAATAGAAGATTAATATTTACTGCAAACATCTTTCAGTTAATTCGAATGTACTCGTAGAAAGAACACATCATTATAAACTGTATTTAAGTATAAATCCGCAATGAGCTTATACAGAATGTCAAGACTTTGAAAAATAATTTTGCATATTGCCTCTATTTAGAGAAAATTCTATTGCTTATATTTCAGACCTGCTGTAATTACCTACGCAGGTGACAATTTACTTACCCAAGTTCTCAATTTTTGTGTTTCTCAGCCCACGCCTGTTTACGCCCAACAGAGATCGCTCTGAGAGAAACAAGTCGACTGTCTGCAGTTGTCCGTTGAGAGCGGGAAGCTAGCCACACCGCGCCTCTAGCAAAGCTATAACGTTTTCCGCCCGTGGAACCCCATTGGCGAATAAGGGCGGTGGACGCCGTGGTTGTGCACGTCCCTTTAATCTCCCCTGTGCTAATTTACGGGCTCGCCCCCCTCCCCCTCCCTCACGTCAGGGTGGCTGCGATTCCGATGGAGGCGAACTCTGTGAGAGGCAGACGCTGGGCAGTGAGAGATGCTGAAAATGTCACAGAAAAGATTGGTCTATCCCCCCTCTCCATCAGGTTTTTCTTCCAGATTCCCTTAGCCATTGAGCAAATGCTGAGATAGCTTCTTATTTTGCTTCTGATCATACCACAGCTTCACTATACCCACGCTTTACTGAACTCTTCCTCTAGTAGTTTTGTTAAGATTTGAGTCGGGTATCAGGGTTGCTGTTTTGTTAGTAGAACTATGAAATGAAATCTGTAGTTCGATTGCCGACACAAATAAGTTTATTTTTAAGACGTGAGCGAAATCTCTAGTATTCAAATTTTGCCAACCTCAATTTCTTGGTTTGTTTTATTCATCATTCAGAAAAAGACGAGGCAAGGATTCTGTAGCTAAATAAACCCTGCGTTGATTAAACTTATCCCTTTTACTGCTTGTGGCGAAAATTAAGGAAAACAAATTAAATCAAGATATCCTTGCTAAAGAACAAGCCATCGTATAACAATACCAACTATGGTCATATACTTAGTTGTAGGACAAAGCACTTGTCAACTGCTCTGATTTTGTCGCCTTGTACTGTATGGTGCATAATAATTTCATTACAAACTTGTTGAAGCTTGTTATGGGGGAGGAGATCACGAAGTTGATTACTTTTTGCCAACTAATATCGCTATTGCAAACTTTCCAATTGCACAGTTTTAACGATAGGGAAAAGAAGAAATGAAGAATTAAAAATGAGTGCAGTCGAAACAAATGATCGAAAGCCAGAGGGAAAGAGACCACCTGGAAGGTCTAGAGGAAAATGGGACGCATATATTCAGGATATGTGTCAAAGGAGTGGCACAAGACAAGAAGAAGTATGTCAAATGGCTAACCTGATGTTGAGAGGCATCAGGGGAATAATAATAATAGTAATAATAATAACAATAACAATAATAATAATAATAATAATAATAATAATAATAATAATAAGAAGAAGAAGAAGAAGAAGAAGGAAAAGAAGAAGAAGAAGAAGAAGAAGAAGACAAATGAGTGCGCCGTCCCACTGTGCACGGGAGGTCCTGGGGTGGCGTGGGTGGGAGAGGAACGGGTCCCGGGCCCTCCCACCAGACGGATACCGCCGCCTGCGAGCGATCTTTATTGCCCTGAGATTACCCCTTCCCCCCTCTCCCTCGCGTGGTTTATTTCCCGTCCCGGAGGACCTATTCGGGACCTATTCGTGATTCGTCGAGTCGGGGCCTTGGGGATGGTCGCGTTAAAAGGAGTTTGTTTTCGAATTTCGTCGGCACCGCTTCGCGAAGTGTTTACAAGCTTGATTTAGATGTCGCTAGGGGCAGGAGGAGATCGAGGAGTTGTATCCTGCGGTTGTAACGTTGCTTTGGTTTAAGTGCATGTGAAGACAATGAGATGGGGGAAATAAATTCTACCGTACAGTCACTGCAGAAACGTTTATCAAAATAACTGCCTTCTACTGCAAGCCATTCACAAGTGAAAATCAACTGTTCTTTGCAAAATATTTAACATTCTCAAAACTGATTCAAGTATATTTCGTTTCGTTGTTCATATAACCAGTTTTTCGTATTCTCAGATCATTTATTTTCTTATTACAGTACAAGTTTTTCAGAAATTTTGATCCAAACTCCCTCTTTTCCATACTGTGTCAATTCTTCTTCATGATAATGTATTCATTTATTGTCACCAAAAAATAAAACAACAGTTTGTTTGTTTGTTTGTTATGTAAGGTCGCATCAACTATTAGGTCATTAGTGACAACTATTAAACAACAGTGAATGGTGTTTGAGAGAAGGAGATAAAATCTTTCATTTGTTTCCCAAGATCCAAGCAAGGGGCCACCTTAGCGTCTCGTCTGTGGATATTAGGAAATAGAGCCCAAAAATTGTGATCGGATGGTTACCATTGATTCAAAATTATAATTATTGCAGTGATAAATATATTTACAATCTCACAAAAGAAGTACTATTAACCGCTAAAATATTTTATTCAATTATTATATTAACCATTGCAGGTTTCTTCCTCGTATTTCCGCATATGAAAAACCACAGGCGTGTGGTTCATATAGAAAAACACAGACTATGGCTTGCTGACTCAATTTTTATGTATTTTCATTTAATAAAATTGAATGTTAATGTTCAGTAAGTTAAAATATATTTTATTTTATTTGATGATAACATTTCATAGAAATCAAGTAGTAAAGAAGTATGAAGTGATTCTTGACAATTTTACCTTTTTTAAACGTGATAAAACACCTGTGTATTGAACGCATTTTTTACGTATACTACTTGAAGAAAGGAGAAACACTCATTATCCCTGAATGTTTTAAATGAAACGTGTGTTGAAAATTGTTTGTTTAATACTCTGCCGTTAGGAGGGGAAGTACAAATATTTTGATTACAGAATGCATCGTTAGAATTCGCATGTTTGTTGTTTTGAGTATTTGGTTTATTTTGGGGTTTGCTCCTTCTCTTTTTCGCGTATTTGTAGGCAGAGTAACTCTCGACTCAAAACTCCGATTCAATATTTGTTCGTGTACATCAAACCAGCTTTGCGGGAGGCAGCCTTCAAATATTTCTTTAATGTAAAACTTTCACCACAAATTTTCGTGGAGGCTACTAACCCATTCAAGAGCCAGCTAATCCTCTTGAAAGCTTTCTCGTGCAGATGCATTATGGGTAGCTCTTTCAGAGAGAAAATTTCACGAAGAACCCTGGTTGCCAAATCAAATAAACAGTGTCTCAAAAGTTTTAAATCGATTTTCTTCTTTCTTCCTTGATACATGTTAGGGATTGATTACTAAATTTAGATTTTTCCAGCCGATACTAAATTTATATAGCTTCTATATCCTTCCTATATCCTCGAAAGTTTCAGCTTCCATTTTCTCAACGTCACGTTCGAAAAATAATCTTATCACAATATGATCTCGTGGTAATTAAGATGCTTGCATGACAAAGAGAAAAAGGGCTGGAATGTTTTAGTTGGATAAATTGGCATAAGAGTAAAATCATACAAAAATAATCAGCAAATGTTAAAATATTTAAGTTTGTTAAGTTTAAGTTTATAGAAATATACTTGAGTTTTATTTTGATGCTTTCATATGGTATATCTTCAAGAGATTCAACTACTCAATGTATACTTTAAGTGATTGTAAAGTGATTGACAGAAATTTGAACATAAAACAGTACAATTCACGTGAACATGATTACTAGTTTGTCAGAAATTACTGTACGCAAAAATTCCGCTTTCCCATCATAAAATCAAGCACGGGATCTCATTTCGGTCTCCGACGCCTCAGCTCTAATTGCAGAGGAGGCGGCGGTGTGAGGCCAAAGGGCAGCAGAAGGGGCCGCGGAGGGGTGGAGAGAGGGGCGACTGAGGTTGTAATGGGAAGTTGTGGCGGTCAGTGCGAAAGGGGGCTGCGGTTGCGGCCAAGTTTATCGTTGCAGTTGACAACGCCACTCCTCTATCGAGGGCGCGCCGACGGTGAAGGGCTGCGAGGAAGGGACACGCGTGGGGAGTGGGGGGGGGGCGCGGAGGGCCCGCAGTTAAAGGGAGTTGCTCTTATAAATTACCGCGCGCAAGAGCCGTGCCGGGGCGTGACCTTTGTGCTACCTGGAGGGGCCGGCCGCGCATGTTGCGTGCGGGGGGATAATGGATGTTTCGGAAACTCGCGAACGTTGCTGAAAAAGTGGCAAGGTGTTATTCAACTGATATTATTACTATGAATATTATTATTATTATTATTATTATTATTATTATTGTTATTGTTATTGTTATTATTATTATTGTTATTGTTATTGTTACTATTATTATTGTTATTGTTACTATTATTATTGTTATTATTACTATTATTATTATTATTATTAGTTTTAGTATTATTAATATTTATATCGCAAATATAACAATAATCATTTAATTCGTTATTTATAAAAATAAATACACAACTCATACGTGACCAAATCCCTATCAAAGCTCTGTTGGTGAGGAATTCGTACCCATTTCATCTATACATTTTGGCACAACTGTATTTGTTCAATTACAACAGCCTTCTGCATAGTCTTCTAAACGTCAATCTCAAAATTCAACTCGTAGAAGCGATTAAATGATATATTTTCAAATAGTGCAGTTAAAGAGTTTGTAACAGCGATTCTTTCGTGGTCCACATGCGACTCTCTCTCTTGATATCTTTAAGCAATGGGGCAAAACGTGAGACCTTTTTCATTTTATTTTGTCTTTAATACCTATCGTTATTGCCATTTTTATTTTCTTACCTCGATATTGTCAGTGTTAATGTTATTGTTATTAACATTATTATTATTATTATTATTATTATTATTATTATTACTATTATTATTATTATTCAATGATAACTTTGTGGTTCACATGAAGACTTGGTTCTCAAGTCTCAGTTACTCTAAGGACTCAGTTACTTTTTCACCCAGTGTGTTATTTGAGCTCTTTGAGATTATTGATTTAAAAAGAATTAATTAAACAAAAGATTCTTATTGAATGCAGAAAATAATATTTGTGGTAACGAATGAGTCTGTTAACCTTCTTTTCATTATTTATTTTCTTTTCCTCTTCTTTTATTCGGTGCAATATTTAATTCGACTTGGCTTGTTTTGATTTGGCTGTGTTCACGTTTTATAATTATTTTTTTCTCATTTCAGGTGAGTGAAAAAAAGATGTATTTACCCACAAACTTTGAGCGGAACTGTGGTGAGTCCAATCAAGTGCAATTTTATTTAATATGTAGTTCGAAAGATTGAAAAAAAACTAAGTAACGTATGCCTTCACGTGTTTCTTATTTTAAATATGCATAATCAATTATCTGTAAAATGTAATGCTACATAAGAACATGTTAGATTAAAGCAGATTAGATATCAATTGTAAAAGTACATGAGGATGTAAATAAAAACGAAAATGTTATGTAGTAAAGACAACCCAAAATCTGATTATAGGAAGTAATACTATTAGGTAAAATTTCAAAGCAGTATTAAAAGTTGAGCAGGTTAAATTGAAATTTGAACTTCTCATTTATTTCGATAAAAACGGAAATGTGCTTTGTTAACAGAATTAACGAGGCTTACCAGGAGATGTGACGGATTAAAATAATTATTAACATTTCCAGGTAGGATAACTGCTAATCAGTTTTTGTGTCGAGTGGATTTCCGCCCTTCCTCTTTCTACATTTGCGAAAAAGCCTTTCAGTTTTTGAACGCACTGATAGAAATATAAAAAACATTATAAACACTATACCGTCATTTTTAACACGCTACTATGATGATAACATGTATTGCTCACAACTTGTATCATAAATCAAATGCTGTTATTGGTATGGCGCAACTCTGGATCTAATTCTGAAAAGTTCGTAAATATACATGGTTGAGCATAAATGTCTCTTTAATATGCTGATAGTAAAGCAATAAAATGCTTGAAAAGGGAAAAAGTTTCAACAAACGTATTTATAGCGGATAATAAGCAAAACTGTTTTCATGTCTCCCTTAGTTAACTTCTGTATGAGGCACGTGATTACTGTTTAATACGCATTTTATAAGCGGGGCAATATCGCTATTACCAAATGACGCAGTGCCACCAAATTCCGTCCAGTTAACTTCTGACAAATTAGTGTTTAACTCTCTCGGCTAAAGACTAAATTGAAAACTCATCACATCTGGCGGGGTTATTATTATCGAAATCATATTATTGAGTTCGCTGCATTTCATGTCATTGGATCAGTTTTTTCAATTCGTGTTATATTAGTAAAGAGAATCACAATGTCTTTTTGGGGGATTTCCGCTCCTGGTTGATATTTATTCTTATTTGCGATATCTTTTTATTTATGACTTGTGGATAGTTTATCACGACGGCGTCAACGCCATTGATAATTTTTGCGTGAAGTGATTTTTAAAATACAAGTATATTCAATTCATCTTCACGAAGGCTAAGAAAATTGAAGAAGTCATGTGAAGACACTTGTAACGTAGGTTTTATATCATTCATCCCACGAATAAAAGAGTCAAACATTTCATTCATGGCTTGAACCTTTCTTCATGGCTTTGAGATACAGTATTTTTTGTTGTTGAAAGACGCAATGTAATTGATGCAGTGTCTTGAAAACTAATAGAGATTTTATGAACATTTAATCAACGAAATATATTACCCAATGACCTAGCAAAACGAAATTTTATGAAAAGCCAACAGATGTACTAACTTACGTTGTGTGAAGCATAAAGCGAGAGAGTAGAAACGTTTTCAAGAAAATAACCAATCAATTCGCTCTGAAAAATAGACTCTAACATGTACAGACCATAGTTAATCCTAGCATTATTTCAATTATACGCGACATTTGTATAGTTGTGGAAGAAGTTTCGAGGGCATGGCAAACTTGATTGTATAAATAAGGCAGTTCTTTTTGGTAAATTGTAGCTCACTACTGTTAGTAAACTTGAGCCTTGACAAGCCATCTGAACATTTCGGTTAGGAGCGGTCCGTATTTACGCGGCCACCAAGTTTTCTCTACTCCTTGATGTCGAGATATTCCTGCACATCCACATGGAATTTGTGATGAACAATAATAATAATAAATAATAATAATAATAATAATAAAATAATAATAAATAATAATAATATTTTTTATTAATGGGGAATCGGGGGACAAAGAGGAATCGTTGCAAGTATTATCTGGATATCCTATTTTATAAGCCTCTCTTTACATGTGTGTTCCATCCATCATACTTTTTTTCCTCATCAACATCACGACTTATTAACTTGCTCACCAATCTGTTTACGGGGCTTCAAAGACCAAAGTACAGAAAAACATGGCGCAAATTTGAAAATTTTACGTCATTTCACTGTACCGCGATACGATCGATCTCTAAAAAAAATTGACGCAATTCCATTAAAACGCACCCCCGCGCCGCCGCGCGGGCCGCGGTGTGGTGGCCGCATATGGAAACGCCGGTGGGCGCGAGGGGCTAATTACTTAAGTCGCCGCCGGCTGTGGAGGCGCTGTGGTGGGCGAGGGGAGCGGCGAGGGCCTTGGGAGCACTACGGCTGTCTGCGCGGTTGAGGCGCTTCTCACAGTCCTTGCGCCCACCCTGTGCGGGTCAGCCCTTGGGCGGACACGAGCGAGTCGGTGCACCGCCTTACGTGTGATGGTTCAGAAATACTCTTGTTGACTGTCGCACGCGACACAATTACTATTGGATATTCCATTGTTATTGCTATAGTAATAATAATAATAATAATAATAATAATAATAATAATAATAATAATAATAATAATAATAATAATAATAATAAATATTTTGCTGTGTACCCCTAAAAGAAATCACTAAAAGAAAAATTGAACACCGTAGAGTACATGGCAATTAAATTCACACAAAGGATTCCTAATGCAAAAATTAGCTGAACTCAAATAATTGTGAGTTTACTATCTCCGAATATCTGATGTCAATTTGAGTGCCTTACTCTCAAACGTATTCACTTTTTAGTATAATAATTCATACAATCTGAATGGCTTATTAAACAAACGTGTTAGTATAAATGTCTATGTTAATTTAATGTATTTACAAATATTTAATTTTGTTGTTTTTACTAATATTGGAAGTTCTACATACATTGTTTATTTTTAATTACAATCATAAGTGTTGAAAATTAGAAGTAGTGACATGCGTAATTTTAAAAATATTAAAATTTGGTACTGTTTTCTGAATGGTACGAAAAATAAACCGAAAGATAACTCAAATTAATAGACTTACTTATATCTCCTTGAACTAGACTTCGCACCTCAATTCAGGTTATTTTTAAATTTTCTTCCGATATTCTGAACTAATTCTCGATTCTACCTTTCTTTGCTTCTGGGCAATAAAAGAAGTAGCAACTTAAGTATTTCACACAGTATATAAGATAATTGTGTTGAAAATTATGGTGTCCATGTTATTTTGTGAAGTTTGTAAATTAAGTAAAGTTATGTTCTGTAAAGATAAGTTAGTGGATTCGGCCACCAAGTTCTCAAACTTATTTGAAGAATTAGAAATAAATGTAAAATTATTAAAAAACATAAATTGGAACAAACATTTAACAATTTTCGTGATACTTACTAATCTTGTTTAATCAGACAGGTTAGTTGCGTACTGTATTTTATTTTCGGGATAGTAAACACTATACGCTTCTTTTGAATTTAGAAAATGATGGTTGCAAATTTCAACAGATGGAAGTTGGAATATATTAATAAAGGGCATATTAAATACAATTTTATGACGATTTACACCTTTGTATATTTTTAATTAGAAGTTCATATTTACTTCAAGCTCGATTTATTCCCTTTGCAACTTGCACCTTGTCGTCGACGCCTATCCACGTTCCATTTGTGTATTAAACATTTTCAAAATTACATTTTGCGCAATCTACTGCGGTCGTGTTTTTAATTCCGGTTCGTTAATTATGTTTAATGACCGTCAGTATTCGAATTGTAAAACACAAAAAAAAATTCCCCACGGGCTTTGCGCGGTAATCCAATTTTTGCGAATCATTTGCGTTGCGCAACGCATTACTGCGAGGAGACGGAGCACGCTGCGCAGAGCACTGGCTGGAGACACTCTTACTAATAGGGAGACTCGTCAGGTGTTTATCTACTTAACCGGTGGGCGGTCTGGCGGCGGAGCTATTGGTGCTAAGCGTAGATGTTTAGACTGGTAGAAATAGTAGTTTATGCGATTAGTTTATAATGTTAAGCTTTACTGCATGAGTGCATGTTTTGAAAACGAGCGACTGCAGGAGCGAGTTTTTAAATTTGTACGAATGTAATAAAGCAACATTATAAAAGACTTGCGTACTATATTTTTTTGTATAACAGTATACATTTATATGAGAATCAAACTTAATTTTGCGAAACAACTTCCCTGTGACGACTCGGGTATTTGGCAGCGTGCGAGTAAACACAGTGGTCGGCTGTTCCGTATAGCTCTACCTCCCCCCGATTCTCTCGCTACGATTGGCTGAATGTGTGATGATGCAATAATTAATGACATAAAATCTAATACGTCATCATTTGTGCCGTAAAATGCCCGATTATGAACGGTTTATTGCAACAGAAAAGGTTCTAAAATAATGCTGAAGTACAAAAAAAATATTTTTTGTGGACTAGGGACATTTCTATTCTCCCTTGTATTACCTTGAAACATAGATATATTCGAAATTGTTTGTCGTTGTTGATATCTAGTCGTTTGCGGCGGAGGATCTGCTTCCAAGTTGCCTAAAATGATTCTAGCTCGGAGATGGATATACGGTGTACGTCGGTGAGCGGTTCACGAAATACTGTGGGCTCTAAACGGGTTAGGTCGATTTAGAAAACCGACATAGGAGTCGCAGAGAATCAATTGATATTACTGCCTATGACCAGGGGATCCTGAGGTTCGAATCTCGACGGTGGCAGGATTTTCGACACTAGCTACATAGCTTGTTGGAATTCAGCCTCTGTCTGGAGGAGAATCCCAGCAGGTCTGATGGGTCCTTTTCGGTGGTTTCTCCAATCAACACCATGCGAATGGTGGAGCCGAATCCTGACAAACAGGCCACGATTCGCGCGCGATCCTTTCTTCCTCTTCCTTTTCCTATACTGGCTCCTACTTACGTGAAACACACTACCACACATGTTGGGACACCAGTCGGGAGCTTAGAGCTTGTCTCTTAGAGCGGTGCTCCGCTGGTGAGAGAAGCCTGATTGGGGAAATCCCCGGAACATATAGGTCAGTGCCGTATCTCACAATCCAATGGGAGAAGATATACGGGAACTCCCGCGATAAAAAGTCGTACACTATTCTTACGGGACTAAAGATCTTAGCAGTCTACGCGCCTGGAATTACTAATCAATCTTTTCAAAAAGCTGAAGTGTCAGAGGTCGCAGAAGGTCTCTCAAGTACCAACTGATGGCGTTGAAGCGGAAGTCAAGCAAAGAGAAAGGATAATAGACTACAAATAATGATAATACCTTCCAATCGGACAACTTTTGAAATGTTTAAAATTAATCATTGTCAAGACACGAACATCGGTGTCTATGAAACTTCAGTTCCGAATTCACAAATCCATGTAGCGTCGTGATTTTTACATTTCCAAAAATCAAAATTTCTAAACCCTATTTACAACGCTCTCCGGGGAATTTCGAGCGCCAGGGGCCGATTTTGATCACACCAAGTCCGCCTGCCTTGTAAGATGAGCGCGAGCTAGTAATCGCTCAATTAGAGGCGGGAGAGCGAGGCTTTGACGGACGCCGCGCGGTGAGAGAAGGCTCGAGCGCCGAAGCCATCAACGGAAGCAATCACGCGGCAACCCGCCGCACAAACGTTTGGCGATGTCCAATTTATTCCTCAATCTAGAGTAATCACTTCCTCTCTCTTTCTCCCTGCGGGACAGGAGGCGGAGGCAGCGATTCGGCCCGTCGGCGGTAGGCCGCAAGAAAAATATTGACGGGAAAGTTTGAACTTTTCGGCTTGTACTGCGGGGGAAAAGTGTATTTTGCGTAAATGACTTTCGGGGCTTATTTGCATAATGAAGTTTTTTTGCGGGAGGTGATGCAAGTGATTCGGAATGGATTTTGTGGGGAAGAGGGAGCAAAGGGGTGAAGAAATTGGTTGATACTTTTGGGCTCGACTACAGCGTATCCGTGTCTAGTGTCAATTATATTTGACCTGCCATAGTGTGATATGACTGGGTGGTCACATTCTAAAAGTTAGTGGCTACTATATGGCATAGACTTCTCGTAGAAAATATCTCTCTCTGCTTAGTCTGGGCTACCTTTTCGTTAGAGAGAATTACCCGAATTTAATTAAGACCTTGTTTATAATTTGAATAAACCTTTGGAAATAATTGAAATTAAGGAAAACATTGATAAGTGATAAATTTTGAGAGGAATGATAAATTCAATAAATGTGTTGTTTTAATGATAACAATATTTGAAAATCAAACTAAAATGAAAACTTAAACACAAAACAAATTAAACTAAAATAAGTCATTTTCATAATTGAAAAAAATCCTTAGATGAGACAGCATTATAAAATGGTCTACATTGGTCTTGAGATCGATTTTGTTGTAATGCATTCATAAATGTTTGTATTATTATTATTATTATTATTATTATTATTATTATTATTATTATTAGTAGTAGTAGTAGTAGTAGTAGTAGTAGTAGTAGTAGTAGTAGTAGTAGTAGTATTAATAATAATTATGGTTTAATTCAATTAGGGCAAAGCCTTCCTGCATACAGGGAGGGTTGTAGGCTTATTACTAATTCTTAAAATTATTATACGTAGTTAACAATTTAAAGATTAATGCTGTATATATTTGCTAGTTACTATCTGTTATCTATTATCTAGTATCTATCTAGTATCTATATGACTCATTCTGTTCTAAACTTTCTTAACATTGTATACTTCCTAACACTTTTCATTTCTTACTCTTCCTAATACACTCAATACTTTTAACATTTGCTAACACTTTCTTAACACCAGTGATGAACTCACGTGGACTGGGCTGTCGTTTTCTCAACATTAGTTTTCGATGTTTTTATCACAGTGCACCTCTTAGTTCGGTTTACCAATTTTATTTAGTCTCTCTACACACTTCCCTGATCTATAGTTTTACGTGCAAGTTCTTTCCACACTTCATTCGTGCATCTCTTGACCGCGCCTTACTACTTACTTGAAGGTATTACCTATTCTTGGTTGTTGCTTTTCTGGATCACGTCTTATAATCTAGGAGTCGTTTGCATGTTTGTATTATTAGTTTATAATAACTAAATAGTTTTGACAAAAACATTTTATTTTATCACATGTATTAAATAAGAATACAATTATTACTGACTTTTACTTTTTTGCTCATTTGCATAGTGTACTATGGGTTTATTAATAAATCATCTACTCCACAACCTTCATGTGGGTACCTGCAGCATTTCATACACTGTCGTCACTGCTCATTATGTTCCCTGGAACCAAACTCCCGGCCTCCTGAGGGTCTCCTATTTGTAGCCTGCACATGGTTCAATTCAAATTCAAGTTCAACAATTCAACAATTCAAATTCAAAAATTCAACATTCAAATTCAACAATTCAAAAAATATTTCAGGTTTGGTTCACTACCATCTCTCATATAAATAGGCTTTTCTAAATTTAAACTTGTCAGCCATCATATAATTACTATAAAACAATCTCTCACCTTGATGTCAAAAAATCAGAAAGAAGAACGTTGTGCCATTTAGGGAGAAAAGATGTTCATAAAACCTGCCTAAAATCTTGCACAAAACTCACACAATAGCAAAAGACACTCTGGTGATTCAGAGTAGAATGCTCCACTAGTTACGCTGGTATTTGGCATGATGCACCACTTACTAGCTCACGCAACCCGGGGATCTCATATTTGGAAACGGATTCATTTTGGGACCTCACGCTATTGCGTCGCTCTCTTCCAAGCTACAGGTGCAATGAACATTGCCATTGGAAAGTCGTGGTAAAGAAATATGCTTCCTCGCTTATCAATGAAAAAAACACCTCTAATGTACCATGCGCTTTTGAAGCAATACGTTTCGCTAGCACGCTTCCGTATCACTGCAAAGAACTGCATCACATTTGTTCCATCAGCCTAACAGTCCTCTAGGGCAGTATCTCAAGCGAACATTTTTTTCTTTTCTTTTTTTGTTCATTTAGTTAAGTTGGTAGTTGGTTGTACAGTATGAATGTATTACGTAAATACAGTTAAAACTGTTAAGTGACATGTAGGTAATTACAATTTACTTGATTTATTGGCTATCGGAATCACACCATCTATCTTTTAATATTCATAGTTCTGTTACAATTAAGGATAGATTGAATGGTTGTACCAACATTCAGTAACAATAAATGTTCGTTTCCGCAAAATAGACTATTTGTATCGACAAACAAACTACAGAGTTTATTTGAATGTACTGCCTACTAAATAACTGAACCCCCTCCCTCACAACTACCAGAACGAGAGAATGGGCAAATAATGATATCACATTTACTATCTAGAAGCAAAGCATGATACCATCTCAGCGTTTGCTCATTGGATTGTGCGAATGTCGATTAAATCTTGGTGGTGACGAACAAGGTGGTGATAGTAATTGGGGAGAGATTATTTTGTCTTTGGATGAAAGTTATGAATATCCATCAAACTCATACCCTTTTTAGTCCATCAATGTAGGCAATTACCGTACATTAGCAAAGAGAATTGTCTTTAATTTTTTTCGGGATTGCAGGCACACATTTCGTCTTACTTGTACATCTCAGAAACTGATTTTCATCATTGGCGCCAAGCACTGACATCTCTTCAATAAAGTGCAAATCTCAATGTATGTTTGTATCCATAATTTACAGTTCGAAAGCGAGTTTGAAGTTTTCATTATTATTTCTAAAAAATAATTTACGTTGTTCCTCCGATTTAAAATCAGAAGAGTAAAGATGTTTTGTTACTCAATTAAACAAAAGAAAATACTTAGTATTTTCATTTCAATTTCTCATTAATACACTTTCAGATATGTTTCTTTTTCTGCATAAAACCAAAACAAACAAAAGACACTCTCGTGACAATGGAAACGACAAGAAAGAGCTGAAAGTAGTAAATAACCGAAAAAAAAGGTTCGTCCATTTTTCGCACGTGCTATTCTCGCAGCGAAAATCAACGTGGAAAATATCAAGACACTGCTTCAAAGGAAAGGCGCTGTCGGTGGTGAGAAATTCCACTAAGCGCGCAAATTGCCTCTTTCCTCAGACGGAATACATTTTGGCGGAAACTCGTTCTGAGCGCTTGCGGAGAAGAACTGAGCAGTCTTTGGTAGAGCACAATGTGCCGAAACAGCCCAAAAGGACCGAGAAACTGCATAACATCTCAGACAAAACTAAAAGATCAAATAGAAAAACAACGAAAGTCAAAATTCTAAAAGGAAATAAAACTTAACCATTAAAGGAATAATTTTGTTTTAATAATTTTCGTAAATATAAATAAACTAATACGAATTGTTTCATGATCAGTAGATCTTAAAGCAATAACGTTTTTTCCGTAATTTGAATGAAAATATACATGTAGAAATTGAATTACAATACGACTTGAAAATTATGTTAAATTACGAAACCACTGACCACAGAAGCGTGGATTAAACACAATTCAAAACACTAAATAAATTTGTTAATGAGTCGAAGTCATCTTAAGTACTGGAATGTTTAAAAAGAAGAAGGAAGTGAAGAGAGGAAGACAAAATGAAGTAAAGGAACATAGGTTTAACCCTCACCACGAATTTATGAAAATATATTTGATTAAAACCTCTATTTGAAAGTGTTTAACATTGTATTATAACTGTAAAAAGATTGGGTGTTTCTAAGATTGAACCGTTACACGTAAATTCGTGCAATTTGAAATTACTGATGTATAACTCGGGTATTAGTATCATAATCTTGATAAAGTATAAATAAGACATCTTTATTAAATAAAGCAAAACGACACACTGCCGAAGCCGAGAATTTTTTGTATTAGCTCTTACGTCTGCGTTACTATTGTTAGTTAAATATTTATTATTAGAAGTGAATGAAAACCAGATGGTAGGAACAATTTTGTGATTACTTTGATTGAGATTAGTGCATATATTTTAACTGTTATTTATGGCTTGAAATATTGATAAATTACTTTAGTTAATTAAAATTGAAAGCACTATTTCTTTGAAAATGGCAACAAAAAAGAGGTAGTTTATATATAGGTGTGAACTAGTAAACAATAGGTGATAATGATTTTTAAAATGTGAAATGCTTGCCGATCGAAATAAAATTTTTGCGAATTATTGGAAACTCTCGCTTTACACGTTTGTTGCATGTACTATTTTATCTCTGTATTGTCATTATTTCAATTCAATTGAACTTGCAAAAGTATCTTTTTTTTTACATTGGTATAATAAAACTGTTTGAATGCGCATGTTCAGGCGCCATGCCCCAAGTGACGCGAGGGGAAAAATCGTTTCAATATTACTTTTCGTTACGTTTCAATTACTATTTATTGAAATAAAAGTGTCGAATTGGACGAAAATGTTAAAAGGCCGCGCCAGCGTTTTGCGTCCCACTGCTCGCCACCCGGCGCGCTGCAGCCTTCGATCGCGCGTGCGAGAAGCAAGCGGTGCGGCCGCCGCCGCCTCTGCTGCTGCTGCCGCTGCTGCTTCCGTCTATTAGCTCGAGGCGAAGCGAACTGCTGCAGGCGGCCCACGGGGCGGGGAGGGGCGAGGTGGTGCAAGGCGGAGCGGGGCGGGGCGAGGCGAGGCGTGGCGGGGCGAGGCGAGGCGGGGGGCGGGGCGAGCGAGGCGAGGCGAGGGAGGCGAGGCGGGGCGAGGCGAGGCGAGGCGGGGCGGGGCGAGGCGAGGCCGGGGTGGGGCGAGGTTGGGAGAGAGTGGGTTGGCGGGGCGGGGATGGTGGAGAGGGATGATTGTGCAACGGTGCCGAGGGACAGCACCGTAGGAGGAGGGCGAGGGAAGGCAGGACGGAAATTGACGAGGCAGGGGCTTGCAGGAGGACAGAACTGGGGAATGTTGGTCGCGAAGAGCGCCCAGTGAACCGTGGTGGGGGCGGAGGCGCAAGGCTAAGGTACGTTCCGGCGCGGGGAGTGGAAAAGGTACGGCGAGTCGGGGCAGGCGGAAATGGGTTGCGCGGTGCGAAGCAAGTCGGGTAGGTAGGAAGCAAGGTGGATGGTGTGCCCGGATGAAATAATCGGAATGGGGACGGCGTGAAGGGCATGGTACACTGAGGGTGGCTGTAGGAACCAGAAAGGGGATTTAAATGTGGGAAAGGGAGGAGGAGAGGTGGGACAGGGCGCAGCAACAGGGGGTGGGCGGCTAAGGCGCAGTCGCGAACATCGGAGCAATGCGAAATGAAGAAAAGGCGGAAAGAGATGGAAGGTGGGTAGAGGGGCAAGTGGAAGGGCGGGGTGGGATGGGACGTGACCGGCACGGAGTGTGGCGGGAAGAGTGGGGACGGACGGGCGAGCAGGTGCCCAGCGGGGGGGTGCGGAGTGTGAGACGGGCGCAGGGGGGGCGCGGGGCGGGGAGGAAAACGGGGCGGAAGCTGAGCGGGGGGAGGCCGCGGGCGCGAAGCGGGAGCGGAGCGGGGCGGCGTTGGGTGGGGGGAGCTTGCCTGAGCGGGCGTGGGCGGAGCAGCAGGGAAGGTCGGGGGGCCGGGGAACGCGGGTGGGAAGAATTGGTCGGCCGTGGGCGTTGGTTTGCGGGGCGTGGGGCGGTGGCGGCGCCAGATGTGCGAAAATTTAAGCGAAGCGCTTTGGCCGGAGGCGCCTCGCTTCCGGATGCCGTAGAGCAAGCCTTGCTTTGTTTGTTCGTCTTAAAGGTGGACTACTTGCCTCTGCTGGGATTCGGATTTCGCAGTTTCTTCGAGATAGAGTAGAGCGATCTGGAAATGATGAAGCATCATAAGATAGTAAAGGAAGAGGTGTAGGTGTCGGAGGTAGTGTAGGAAAAGTTGAATTATTATTTTCAATTCTGAAATTGGCGGATATTCTAATAATTCACCTTTTGGATCTGTGATACATTTTGTGTTCTCCCAAGTCCAACGTCTTTTATTCTACTATTCATTCCACGTCTTTCATTGCAGTATTGCGTTAGTTCATCAACAAGTTTTGCAACGATAGTAATGTTAGACGGGATTCGACGATGGGTTAGACGTGATTCGACAACAAAATACTGACGGTAACTCAAGGGTTGAACAGTAACAAAGCTGCGTTTTCGATCTTTCAACCTATGTCAAATTATTTTCATCGTTGTTTTATTCCATTTCAACTGATTTGCATCCAGTAACTAATAATTCTTAGTCATCACTTGAGTAAGTTATCGGAAAGACATTGCAAAATCTTATTTGAGACAGCAGATATAAACATTAAAATCCAGGGTGTAATTACAAATGTCTGTATATTAACGATTTCTTACTCATGAAGTTACAGAAAGATTCCTCATTTCCTATTTAACTTTTACTAGAAAACTTTCTTTCTGATGAGAGCGTAGGCTTGCGCGGCCAGAGTCAGTATTTACTTGGCTGTCCTGGTGACACCGCCATTGTGCGATCTTTCTCAGGGCGTAATGCAGGGCGACCGAAACGTCGGCACCTTCGCCATGGACGCGGCGTCACCCGGACAGACAAGTAAACACATTCTTTATGATGTTCATTTTATGTAGTGTGTGACCAACGTCGGATTTTTAGATATTGTCAGCGCACTAGAGAAGTGACACATTTCAAAAACTTCCATTTCGGAAAACACACACACGCACAAGAAAACGTGTTAATTTGCACGGTGCCGAAAACAGTGTTTTACTACATATTGTACCCTGATATTGTGAACTATCTTTACGAAATTTTTATATACTATTTCCTGAATATATTCCTTGAATTTATTTAAACATGACTACTTTGGAGATGACTCAATTTTCTAGTGCAATGTCAAAGATTTCTTCGCAACGTCTATTCTTCAAGGGAAACTCACACGATCTGCGTGTGCGAGATGCCCACACGACGGCGGCAGGCAGCACTCGAGCGCCATCTGCGGCGGCGTGCGTGGTGGCCGGCGGAGTGGCCGCGGGGGCAGGTAATGGACGCGGCCGCGCGTGGGAACGGGCGCGTGGGGGCGATATCGGAGCGCGCGTCGATAAGCGCCTCCGCTGCGACGACGGAGGGCCTCTCACGCGGACGGGACGGCGCGTTCTTTTGTGGAATATGAATCCTCGAGGCAAATGTGGTGCGTTTCCCATATTTGGGGTACATGATTGTATTTTTGTAAAATACGAATCCTAAAAGCGAAGGTAGAACGTATTTTAAATGTTATTAGATTTGAACTCTTACACTAATGATGTGACGGCGGGTTCTTTTGTAGAATATGAATCCTCAAGGCAACGGGGGTGCGTTTCGTCAATTTTCTCAGGTGTGAATCCTTAAACTGAAGGTGTACAGTATTGTACTTTTGCGGAATATGAATCTTCAAAGCAAAGGTTGATCATATCTTAAATTTTCTCAGATGTGAATTCTTACGCTAATGATGTAACGGGTTGTATTTTTGTAGAATAAGAATCGTAAAAGCAAAGGTGTAGCGTGTCCTAAATTTTCTCGAATCTAGATCCTAAACATAGAGTAGGACGAATACTAAATTTTCGTAGATGAGAATCCTTAAAGTAATGGTGGAACGAATCGTAAATTTTCTCCAATGTGAAACCTAAAAATGTATATGGAAAGGTACATTTTGGCCATTTCCAACCGAGAGAGCCGTTAAGGGAAGTTTTCGAAATATTTTACGACTTGGAATCCTAAAAAGGGGAGGTGGGACAAGACTTCATTTCAGCTAAGCATATTTGTAAGTGATCTTCAATTTCGTCGGATTTTTCCAATAATATTTATAACAAAAATGTCATTAATTAATTAAGAATGTGTTTTTAATTAATTTATTAATTAATTAAAAATTCTAACAAGAAAATTGTGATTAATTAAAAAATAACTCTACAAAAAGAAATTTTGGAATGCCAAACGGAGAAAAAATTAAACAGAAAAGGGAGTAATATTATGGAGGAGAATTATAGTGTTATGCCACGAGATTCACAGGAGCTATCAGAACAGAAAGTATTACTTGAAGAATATTGGTTTATTGGCGGTGGCATTCCCAATATGAGAATAAAAGTCATCGTCTTTGCCAGGATTTCTGTTTATTATGTTATTAACAGCTTTCGATGGCTTAACCTTCATCATCAGATATCTGATGAAAATAATTGTTTCTGAAAAGTTTATCGTGTCGTCAAACCCTTCTCCCCCACCTCCACACACACACAAACAAACTTACGTCGCTAGGCATTCCCGAATGCGTGAAGTATTTCTGTCTTCCAAACAGGGCTCATCTTGTTTTTCTTTTGCACGATACATCAACTCTGAATTTTACATTTTTTTAGTTTTCATTTAATACTTGCTTGGATTCGCTAAAATTACTGCCTATAATAGTATTATTGATTGAACACCCTCTTTTCCTTTTATCAAGTTTAACGTTAAACTCATTGCTGTTACCTTAAATTATATATTTGCTCAAGTTTATAACTACCTATGTATTATTCTTTTAGTTATGTTGTTTATGTTTAGATATCTGATGATCATATATACAAGCCACCAAAAGTTCATAATAATAATAATGACAATAATAATGTAAACAAAAATATTGGCAATGGCAGCGCCTGATATTCTCTTCGTTACTTAAAGAAAATTGTTACGTTCCTCGATAATCATTCATTTAGTAATAAAGATAATTATGTTCTTCAAATTCTGACCAACTCAAAAATATTACGTTACATGATATGTTACATCCATCGTCCAATATCCCTCGCCCCAGGAAGAGTTTCGGAGAATCGCCCGTACGTCACCTGGAAAGCACCTGCCGCTGCGATGGGCCTGTGGCTCTGTTTGTGAAGCACGTCATGTGGCCGGGACCGCGCCCAAGGACCAGCCCGCAGTGAGCGGCACTTCGCGTCCGGCGCAGGGCGGAAGTTGCGGGCCCGGGGCTTCATCACGATTGGATTTGCGTTAATGGACACGTCATTAGCGCACATTGCCCGATTGTCACGAATGGGCGCAGATTAGTGACGGTGCGCGAGGCCGGGCCCGCGGACGGATTCGGC
>BOPP01000006.1:17874529-17896604 GCA_017312745.1 Gryllus bimaculatus | reverse complement strand
GTAAAAGCTCGCAGCACATCTGGTACCTGTAAACGTGAGATAGCCAATCTCTCACCCATCGGCGTGTGCTCCTACGCTTAATTGCAAATAATGCATCTAATATAATGTATGCCTAAAGTATACCTCCTCCCTCAGGATCTCTCGGTTGATTGATTGATTAGTGGTTGCGGGGGTGTCAGCTGCTAAGGTCATTAGACACGTTTGTGCAATACATGTTTCATCGCGGGCGGTTGCGGTGCTGTTCCCCTACTAGATGACGAATCCGGCGCTGACCTAAACGTGGCACACCGGCGTTTCCCTCACCAGGTATCTCCCACCAATGGGGCACCGCCCCAACCGGTAAATTCTATAAACTCCCGATTGATCTCCCGACATGTGTGATAGTGCGCTGCATGTACGTGTGTGATACGTAATGGGTGAGGATATAACAAGAAAGGAGAAGGAATCTGTTTTCTAAAGGGAAGAAACCTAACATAACGGAAAGTAGAACATTCTAAATTATGCCTCCTTCCTGACGAACGCTCGGTAGTTGAGTATAACTCTATAAATGATGATTACGATGACCATCGGAATGATTTTTAATGTTAGCCCTGATATAAAAATCCCTCGAGCCCTTCGAGTGGGTTCTAGGGGTTCTGTCCGTGTCGCCTGCGCCTTGGCCCCTCGCGTGCTGCCTAAGTACCTTAGTGCCGGGGCGTGGGTGGGGCTTCTCTCCAGGGAAGCCTCAGCGGAGCTGGCGCCTGCAGTAATGCCAGCGGCAACTAATTCTCGCTCGACCAGGCGTTGATGGGGTCGCCTCGATGTCAGAAATATTCACCCTCTTTGGCACGTGCCTCGTCAGTTACGTAATGCTTGTATTTGCCGTACGTTGAAGAGAAGTTGAAATGACCCGTTTGTTTTATTTTTAGCCGAACACTGTTGTAAACATTTGCTGACAAGTGTATTTATTTGAGGTTTGTGGCATAGTGAGTGGCGCATACATCTTCCATCTTCCATCCCATATGGATTTTTTGGAGGCAAAGCGTTTTGAAGTGCACTATTGGATAACCTTCAATATCCGGATAACACAAACAAATAAACGAACGAACAATTAAGTGTTGGTACTTGTTGAAAGAGTACATTATCTAAGAATACATATTTTTTCAAATATGAATAATTTCATCGCTTAAACCGTCACAACACTATATGACACCATGCTGCACTGCATAACATTTTGCATGCACTGTATATCATACATGCGCGTTTAATTTATTTCACTACAAATGCAACATGCCGTTCAACTATATACTACTTAAAGCCTAGTCTCACTCTTTTCCGTTTCCTCTGCTCCTTATACCACTACCATTCATTTCACCAAGAGGCACTGTAATCTTTGACGTATTGAATCAAAACTAGTATTTCTCAATTACATGTTCCATTGAAGAGCCCACAAAATAAATATATAAATAAATATACGAAAAAATATAAATATGTCTCCACCTGAAACCGTACGACACATTTTTTTGTTAATACTAATGCATTTAATCCGGGGTTATTTCACGACGCGTTTACGTGATTGTTTGATTGGTAGGGATATCGGGCGCGTCAACACTCAACTTAAGGTCATGTCGACCGTAAGTGTAGTGCACGTTTTTCCTCGGGAAGTGGCAATAATCTTCCTCCGTTGGACGGTGAGTTCCGACACCGACCTACCACAGGTTAACGGGTTTTTCCCCAACCAGGTATCTCCAACTGACAGAACACCGCCCCAGTCGGGACAAGCTCTAAGTTCCCGACCGGTCTCCTGGCATTTGTGGTAGTGTAGTGCATGTTATTCGAATGTGTAAGCAATTGATAATGATAGGACAAGGAAGAGGAGGTAAAGATCGCGCGCGGTCCGTGGCCCGTTTGCTAGGGTACGGCTCTGACCTTCGCGTTGTTCTCTGTCAATGTAGTGTGAAAAATTCTGTCACCGTCGTGACTCGAATCTAGAACCTCCCGGCCAGTTGGAGTGCAGTCACATCAGCTGATGCCCTGAGCCATCTCTCCCGGTGCGGAGAGTTACGCGATGTCGACGAAGTCGCGAAGTGGAAGCGGGCGCACGCTTCGCAATGCCAAAGATCGTCCTACTCCTTGAGAAGAAACCCCTCGGCGCTCGCACCGCTCCCCAGCGCGCGTTGTCTCGGCAGCTGCGCCGGCGACGCGCCTCGCGCCCCGCGCCTTCCTTTCCGCCATATTTAACGAAGCCGCGGGCCCTCTCGCGCTCATCTATCATGCATCGCGCATTAATTAATCCAGCGCCGCCACCGCCACCGCCCCGCCGCCATCGTAACGTAACAGTGGGCAGAAAGGATTTCCTGGAGGACGAAATTAGAATGAACTCTGGGCACGAGGGTTCTTTGTGACTGATTTTTATTCGCAAACAGTTCAAATGAGGGATCACTCAGTCGTGTGTGGGTGGTCTCCCTTAATCGTTCCTCATTCGGCCTCGTCTTAATTTCTTACTATGTCTAATTAGTTTCTGACACGCAAGAAATTGTATTATATTTTGTGGATTTTTATTGCATGGACTGTATGTGTATTGCTTGAAGTTCAATGATCCATATGGGTTTTGTACGTGCTGCAAATAATGAAGTTTTTGCAGTAGTCGAAATATAAAGTGTTAGGTTACATGGTCGCGACAGCAATGCGGTGGATAGATACAGCTTTATGTGGATTCATTTGCTACTGTAAAAAATTCGTACCGTGAATATTATTTGGAACTGTATAAAAAGTATTTTAAAAGAACTGGCCTTTTTATGGCATAGCACATCTATAAACGAAATGGAAAATTTTAACATATAGTTTTGAATCGTAATGTATATATATGTATATATGTATATATATATATATATATATATATATATATATATATATATATATATTCATAAAACAGTTATAAATACAACCTTTGCGGCTGTTAAATTAAATGCAACTGGAATAGGTGCGCGAGGAAACTACAGGTAAACAACGGGGGATTACACTAACAACTCTGATGAAGTAACATTGTACGGTTTCACATGTTTTGCGATAGCAGCTCTTTGTCCCATTCGGCCCACAGCACGCCACCGCGTCGCGCGCCCTCCGCCAATCACCTGTTTCTGCCGCTCGCGCATGGCGCGGCGCATCCGTCACTTGTTAACACGGATCGCGCGCATCGGCAGCGCCGCGCGAGAGAGCACGCGAGGGCGCGGCGCGGAGAGGACGGGAGGGAAGCGGCAGCGCACCTCTCTGCTGCTGCTGTTGCAGAGCTCCTCACCCCACCGCGTTGCGCCCGCGAGTTCTGGAGATAATATTCGGAATTTGTGTATTTACCCAGGCGCAAACCGGCACATCGAATTTAACACGGTTTTGCACTTGAAGGCGCCGAGTCGTCGCCAGCCGGGGAGCGAGCGAGCGGGCGAGCGAATGGAGGGAGTAGGGGTGAGGGACGAGACGATTCATTTTCGGCGGCGGTGAGAGTGAAGTGGAGGTGTCGAGAGGGGAAAGTGGCTGAGAGGAGCGTGTCTCGTTATTGGATTGTTAATTTAGGCAATCGTCGCGCCTTGTCGCGGGAATAGGCTTACGCTTAGATAGAGGCGGGGGTCTGTCTTATTGTTGACAACAGCTCAAGTTTCGCCTGGTGTTACACCTAGGGAAATGGTGGTAGTTGCTGCAGTACTGTATTAACGAAGAACCGAATTAACAATACGACGTATATTTCAATCATTTAACGGAGTTTTAAACTGGGTTCTGTTTGGTTTAGAAGTACAAACGGAAGAAAAAATTAAACACTTCTGTTCTTAATTCCCGATTTTATCGACTTATTACTCTTATAAATATTTACTTTCTCGCATACAGTTAATGAATCATCTTAACTGTTATATAAACATTCAAATGTTATTTTTACTCATAGTAATCGTTCGGAAAAATATTTTGTACATGTTTTACTTATGGTGAATGTGTTGTACGTGAATGGGGTCACTACAAAATGAGACTCGTGTCACGATATCTATTTCATCCATGCTTCTCCCGACCTCATGGTAATCATCCTCGAGCGGTGATTGTTTTCATATCTGAGGTAAGCGTGTCTAAAAATATTCATTGACATTATTTGTCTCATTTACTGAATATTCAGAGTTATAAAGTTTCAACCAACATCAGAATGAGTGTCCTTGAATCTGTATTGCATTCAATCAATTGGAATCAATGGACAATTAAATTAAAACACATTGAATAACAGTAGTAGATTCCGACTGTCCAATGTGAAATAATGATGTCTTATTAGTTTTCAATAATACTAGAGTATGTACTATAAGAATAATGTCAGTAGCAATGATGAATTCCATACTCATGACTGAAACTCAGGGAGAAGGCTTAAGCTTTTCATTTGCGTTCAACTGTGATAATGACAGAAGTTATATTACAGAGAAAGTGATGTTAGAAAATGGCATAGAATGTTTCGTATTAATTAGTGTCCTTAATTGTTTAATCTTGGCTAGTTTTTCGATTTTCTCCTGACACTCGATTCAAAATGTTTTTTTGTTTTCTCAATGTTTTAGTTCCTAATAAATGAATTGAAGAAACCATGAAAATAGGAAATCATTGATTAGTCAAAACTGCTTTATATGAAAATTTTCTTGAAGGTAGCGTTGTTTTTGAAAAAACGTCGATGAAGCGTACGTTATTAGCGATGTTATTATTTCATATATATTATCATTTGTTATATATTTAACATGTTATTTTATTAATTTTCACACACACATTTATAAATTTTTCATATTAATGTAAATTTTGGTTTGCGGTTCACGCCTAGTTTTTTAGATCCCCCTGGAAACGAAACGTTTTAATATCTCCTTGCTAATTATACAATCTACCGAAAGCCCGTTAAATTGATCTTCCCCTAAATATCTTGATAACTCAGTCCGACAGTTGTGTGATACTGTGGAAATATCTCGCTCAATTGTCGTTTGTTCCTTCGGAAGTGTACTTGTTTTATAGCCGGCTATAAACGCGTGAAACATTGGCTGCAATATACATCGTTAAACCTAATGCTTTGTTGGCTGTTGTGAGCTTTATTTTTTATTCAATTCCTCGCCCTGGCTTCGATTTGTAATGGCTGGGGACTGTGGTAGATAGGGCACAGTGAACGAGTTTTTAATATGTTTGTTAATTTTGTTTATTGCTTTTCACTAGAGAAATATATTTTCGTACGCACCCGCGTCAACTCTTTTCAACCAATAATGTGGGTCATTTATCGTTGGTAGCAGAGACAGAGCAAGTTACGAGTTTCACACATCAACGACCTATCGCCTCTGTCGTTTAGACTCATTTGGCTCTTTCGCGCATGTTTCCGACGGGGAAAATAGCACTACATCAAAATTGGAGCAAGCCGACTTCTAAGTAATGAAGGTGTCGTGGTTTAGGTGCTTTATCACTGCAGTGCCTATTGAGATACGTTTGTCATTGTGTCAATTCAACTGGTTAGATCAGGTCACATCTCTCAATGTGGACGACAGGGAAATGCATGCTCTAGGGGTAAGAGGGAGTTGGGAATAATTAGCTTCGTTTCACGGGCTTCTCCGTCAGTATTTTCTAGTATTGACCGTTTCCCCATCAGTCTCAAGTCAGTATTTTCTAAAATATTCTCGCTTATATAGTTTCAAAAAGTGCGTATGACTTATAAATGTATAAGCCCAAACGGATCGAAAAACTTTATACTCGTACAATATATCAAGAATACGACTATCTGAATTAGTAGGAACCGTTTACACGATGTTTTGCAGATTTTGGAAAATTGTATCTCTTATTGTTCAAAAGTTCTAAAATATGTTCATTATCCATTTCGTACTTACACTGCATTGTAAGGATTTTTGAAGTTTGGCATCTCATTTGCCCTCAACAATATCGACATATTTTGGGTCCCATATTTTCTGGCAGGAATGAACACAGAAACGATGCCTATAATTTTATTATTTGCAACGTCGTAAGACGTTGCGAATATATGGGATCTCAACAGAGATTAGTCAGAGTAATATAATCTGCCTTTGATTAGCCAGTGTTCCTTAACAGCCACAAATGATACATGCATTCCTGAAGTTTTTCGTCTCCTTTTCACACACAACAGCCGTTTGAATCTCCCCACTCGGATTTATTTTGATGTTTTGCCATATAAGGGGTGATTAATCAAATGCCTTAAATCTCAGAATCTTCACTTTTCGAAGTTTGCTCGGGCATACTGCTGGCGAATGCCGGGGCAGTACCCTTAACAACGGGCCTCGGACTTCGCGTGATCTTTCCTTACTCTTCCTTGTTCTACAATCACCCCTCACTTACATACATTTAAACTTAAGTGCATTACACTACCACAGGAGACAGGTCGGGTGCTTGTCTCGGCAGGGCGATGCCCCGCAGGTGGGAGATACCTGGTTTGGGAAAACCCCGCCAGCCTACGGTAGATCGTCGCCGGATCTCACTATCCAACGGAGGTAAAGATCACGTCACGTCCCCAGGCAGAGATGCACTACACTTACTGGACTAATGACCTTAGCAGTTAGCGTGCCCAGAATCACTAAATATTCAATCAAAAAATCATCAGTTTTGTATTGTCACAAAACCCGTACGTATGATACAGCTGGACACAGAATTACTCCTTCCACGTGCATCACATCTCTAACAAAAACATTATTAGTTCGTAGATTCTTATATGTAATTCAACAGGCGCACATGCAACCCGCAATACTCACGTTGAACAATACTTCGCTATTGTTCATAATTTTGCCTAGAGCCTTTAAAACAGATTTTTCTTGTCCTTATAAGGAAATGTACGTTCTGTTAATTGATTCTGTTCTCCTTTTGAAGGGTAGTGATACTTCGTCGCACGGGTTGACATAAAATGGACGTAGTTGGGTTCCCATATGAAGCTATTTTCACTTTTAAACCGTTTTACAGAGTGCGGAATGTTCGCAGGTACCCAGTAAGTAGTACGTCTTATTACATTTAAAAAAATCAACCCCTCCTCCTACTATCTTTACTTCTCAATCATTTTCGCTTGAAAAACCAGAAAGAAAAATGAATTACTTGAATTATAGGTAGGTAAGTTGGATTATAATTGTTCACATTGAAACTGACGCAACACACAGTACTGCCTTGCCAATGATAATGCATTTGCGTATTTCTCAGATGTGCTGCGAATAATCAATCACTCACCACGCAGATGTCACATCGGGTGCCTGGAGTTAGAGTAAATGTTCAGTGTACCTTTATAATATATTAATTTATATGTTACTTGAAAAAGTATAATTGTATTATTTGTAATATTATAGTCGTATTATCAACATTAACACATTTGCAATACGATTATATATTTTGGGATATTATCGACAATCTGCAGTTATTGGAAATTTGTTAATTTTTTTTTAAATTTAAGGTCGCATCAACTACTAGGCAATTAGCGACTACTATTGCTTGTAACGGTATGGTTACTGTGGGTTGACACGATAATGATGATGATAGGGGGTGAAAGGTCGAAACACAATACAACCATGCCCGAGGCGGGACTCGAACGCCGCGATCCTTCGGTCCGAGTTCGCTTACGGCACTACTGCAGTTAGAAGCTCTCGGCCCCCGATCGGCCGAAATTTGTTATGACTTTGTTGATAATACCCTTCGAATAATTGTTTCTTCATGCAATTTGTTTAAGTCACGGGCAGCTGCAACGTTCGCTCAAGCCGCCCTGATAATTTGCATTCGGTTCTACGCGTCTTATGCGAAAACTGGGCCCGCAGTTGCGTAGCCCCCTGCGGCAGTCATTGTATCACGGCGGAGGGGCGCACTCAAGTTGTGATATGCCGAGCGTCTAAACTACGCGGGCCGCCCCTTCCAGCGGCCCCAGGGAGTTATGCCGTCACGTCCCCTGGCGGGGTAATCGACTATCGCACATCCGAGCCACGCACGACGCGCCTGGCGCGGCGCGGCGCGGTGCGGTGCGCCCTGGCCGTTAACGGACGTGGTGCGCCGCGCGGAGAGAGTCGGGCGTGGGCGGGGCGTGCAGGACGGGTGGAAACGGGCGGGACCGACGGGTGGAGCGGTCCGGGGCTGGCGGTGCGGGTGGGGTTGGGGGAATGAGGCAGGCGGGGCGGTCCCGGCGCGGCGGGGCGAGACGCCGGCTGCGCTGACGTTAACGACGTGTGCGCCGACGGACGAGAGCGGGGTGGAGCGGAGAGGGCGGGCTGGCGGATGGGGTGGGCGGGTACGGAGCGGCGCCTGGCGCGGCGCGGGGCGCCTGGCGTTAACGGACGTGTGCGCCTGGCGGGAGAGATCGGGGTGGGGCAGCCCATCGCGGGGCCAGAAGCGGGCGCGGGCAAGGCGGGGGCCGCGCAGCGTACAGGATTACGGGGGGTCGCCCCGGGCGGAGCGCTCGGCGGGGCGGGTGGGGCCTGGGCGAGCGGGGTGGGCGGGAAGGGTAGGGCGGAGGGTGCGGGACGGGCGTGGCGGATGGTGGGGGGGGGGGAGTTGCGGGGCGCCGGGGCGGCGCGCGTGGCGAGCGGGCTGGTTAGGGAGGGTCGGTTGCGGGGAGGATACGCCGGGAGGCTGGGAGCGCTGCGGCCAGGCAGTTGAGTGTGGGGACGATGGGTGGGAAATACGCACGCCTCACGGGTTCTACAGTCCGGGGTTGGCCGACGCAGGGAGAGGCAACTGAGCCAGGCTGTGAGCTGGTGTATAACAGGTAGTAGTCGTATGATATGCTCATAGCAACGAAAGAAGTTGAACTGAACTGAAAGCAACCAAATAGAATACTTTAAGAGTTCGAAGTGAGTTGACCTGCTTCTCAGATCCGCGATAGCTGTAGAATATAGGCGGTGGCTTGTTTTCTGTATATACCCATAAGTACTGGATGTACTGGAATCGAAGTAATACATATTTGAAATTTTTTTAAGCAGTTGGATGATTATCAGCTCGTTCGTGATTGCGCTTTGCTGATAATTGCGACGCTACACTTCGAAAACTGGGGAATATGAGTGGGGAAGCAAGTTGAGACTGTAGAAGGAGACATAAACGGATATGTGAGTTAGAAAGTGAAATGCGTCAATGTGACATATATGAGACGTGAGGCAAATGAGGGGAACCGTATGTAGTCATGAACGGGGACGTCAATAGCAACGTGAGCTTGAAAGTGGGGGGAGGTGTGGGTACTTGAGCGAGGGTGGGGATAGGCCGGTCAAGGGTAGTTTCCGAGAACGCATTAACGCGATCGGGGTGGAGGCGTTGTAGGGAGTGCCAGCCAGGCGAAGGTATGCGAGCTGGATCACTAGCGAGGACGTGAATGGTGCGGCATGGTTGCGGCCGGGGATGTCAGCCGGGCCGTGAGCATAGTCAAGAAAGAAGTGAGTGGGGACGTGAGCGGGGACGTGAGCGGGGACGTGAGCGAGGACGTGAGCGGGGACGTGAGCAGGGACGTGAGTGGGGACGTGAGCGGGGACGTAAGCGGGGATGTGAGTCAGAACCTGACGGAGTTGGGGCATACAAAACGAAGAAGAGAGGACGAGCAAGGACGGGCGGGGTTGCTGATGTGGAGGCAGGCGTGGGATCGGGAGTAGCAGAGGGCGCGTGGAGGGGGGAAAGCCAACGGGGAGCAGCGTGTGACAGGGAGCGTCGCGGCAATGCGAAAACGGGAACGGTGAATGACAATAACGCCACGTTCATTAGAGTCGGGGACTTACGCAGGGAGCGAAATGTAATTATAAAAATCACACTATTACTTTGTAATTACATTTGTGAATAAAATTTGAAATTCATTTGCGAGAAAAATATTGGAATTTGTGGAAATAACGGTGATTTTGTAAGCTTTATAAAGCTACAGTAGTTTCTCTGAGTATATTGCGAAATCAGTGTAAAAGTTTTGTAGTTTTGCAAGATAATAATTTTTTTTTTGAATTATAAGTATTTCCCTTCTCAATTAACTCTGATCTTGAAATATATGATTTGCTAGCTAAACACAGAACTACAATTGTGCACAGTTTAACTTTAATTGGAAAAGGCAATTGTGAAATAAATTCAAATTCAAATCGTGTTTGTCATTTTTTAAACATTTGTGTTTATCGTTTCAATTACGACTACATTATGTTTGTAGAGTGATATAATGTTAATCAATGGTTTTATATTGCATTATTCAGAAGTGTTTTTTTATTTTTTAAATTAAATCCATAATCCATTAATAATAGCAATAGTCATTGTTTCATAATATCATTGTAGGAAAATCAGAACAGCAATATAAAATTGAAATTGAAATATGTTAATAAATGAAGTCTACATAAAAATAAAATGCTCTACAGAAACTATTGTGGATTAAGTACTAATTTGGAGCAGATTGCATTATTTCTAATTTCTTTCATGTTATCGCAATCAATACTACTAAACACAGCACGAAACGAAATAATAACTTTTTGCTTTTATATTTCTTTCGTTAAATTTATTTTTTAATGTATTACTCGAAAATTAAAGACTTATTTTTTCGCCAGAGATGTTCACTCTGTTATCTGTCTTTCGCAGACTTTTATGAAACTTTGAGTAATGATTTAGATCAGAGAACTCCACACTCTCTTGTTCTGGGGACCGGATAAGAAGTTTTTAGGAGCCTCCAGGATCAAAAAGGAAATTTCAGAGGAAAGGATGGCGATGAAGGATGTACCCCCTATTGGGTAGATTAAATATTTATTAAAAAACTAGAAAAAATGCACAATTCACAATCAAGTCTTAAAACACATATGGGCATACAAGAACACAATTCTGAACAATTTGTAAAAATTAATACACATTGAGGACCTGAATTTTAAAATATCAAAACTACAGAGACTTCTTTTCTAAAATAAAGAAGTGAAAAATAATTTTAAAACGTATCTCAATGAAAGTATTGAAATTTTTCTTAATCTCTAGTAGTAAGTTAATTTGGGGGTAAGTGTATTTTCATATTATTAAAATGTGTCTGAAAGGTTCATACCTTAAGCCACAATAGTACGGCATTCACGACCTGACTGGTATGTGGGCCAAACAGTCTGTAACAATACGAGTAGCAAACCATTTTCTTAAATATTGCAATAAAATACTGTGGAGGGTCGGATGTGATCCGCGGGTGGTGGTTTGGAGACCCCTGATTTAGATGATTGTGTGGATCAAGTGGTGGTTTGCTTTGCATAATAAGCCATTAAAGTTCCAAGAAGAAAACGTCATCACCTAATGGGGAAATCGATCCCGTAAGGACTGGCACCCCTTCGGTTGCTGCCGCAGATATACCCACTATTTATGTGGGCAAGAAAACACTGTTATTATAAAAATTACAATACTCATATTTGGGAAAATATGTTATCAATGGTTGGGTTGGACCGGGGTTCAGTAGAAAATGTTCACGTTCAACGGAAAATGTACAATTCAAATCAATAAAGCCATATATTTTTTGCATAAATAGTTCAAAGTATACTTTACTCGAACGAGAATCGTTTTCCCAATTTACGGTTCTAATCTCGAAGATCCGGGTTCGATTACTGACCGGAGTAATTTTTACTTTAAATAATTTATGTAGAATTTTATTTACGATAAATACAGATATTTATTACTTAATTGTTAAAAAGATCTGACGTACGTACGTTAAAGTACGTAACGTCCGTAAGTAAGAAATAAAACTTTAACTAATCTAAATCTAAAATATTACGTTGTACGTTTCGACCGCCCTTGTTTTAGCGTCTTCATAAGGCGTCGAAATACCGCAGAAAAATATTTACAATAACATTTTTATAATCATATTCTTTTGTAAACATTTTGTTCTTTTGTATTTATACACTTTGAAGTCAATGTGGGTTTCTATTGTACAGTCTAAATGGTGAGGCAAAAGATGGAGCCCCAAATGTGAACTGGGTCGGTCCAAACTTTAAAATATGTTTTACATTACGTTTTACGTTTTTTCATATTTTCGTTAATAAGTGTCCTAGTTTTAAAATGCATTTCTAAATATCTATTTAAATTCGCTGTAAATAAAAATGCATATAAATTCAAATGTAGGCGTTAAAAACATAATTAAAAAAAACTCACACAATACGCTAACATAACGTCACAGTATGGTCATCAGTTACTGAACGGAAAATACTTTCTGTCGAATATGACGTAATCACTAAGGTGACAGAGTTGTGGTGACATAATTGCTCTCCAGAGGTTCTATTTTGGGTTGATGAACCTTGTTTTGAATTTTGTACCTTAATAGAAAGAACGGAAAATATTTACCTAAATAAGGAATTTTCAAATCACACATTCTGTTTCGATTTGAGTGAGCAATTTCCTATAAAATATTTAAAAATATAAATTTTATTGATTTACAACATATTTTGGTCGGTCCTTGAATTTTAGCATGATTTCATTCGGATGAGGGGCGTAATTCCAGCAAAATGTATCTACATCTTCCTCAATAGATTTGCAACATCAAAAAATAGACTTAATATTTAACCAAATGCAATGGAACGTGCTTAATGTGATATGTGTATAAATCGGAAATCTGTTCAATGTTAACATCAACCGTACTGACAAATGTAAATTATACTGTACTATATTGAATAATATGAAAACGTGTCTAATGTGTAAAAAAAACACTGGTGCTTTGAGTTTCTCCAGTTAGACACTTTTACTGTGGAAAGCATAAGTTACATCATTATTCATTCCACGTTTATAACACATCCCATGACTCGCATATTTAGAATTATTCCCGTGGCATAAAGCCACATCTGTCTTTCAGTCTGCACTCGTGCGAGCTGATTTGACTCACAAATCAGCAAACGCGATCAAAACAGAGAGGAGTTTTCATTATCCGGGGAAACTTTCATTTAGGAAAAATGCCACCAGGTGCAGTCATTACATACGGGATAGAGAAAATTTTCATTCAAAATGTTTGTCATGTGTTAGGAATGGTTATTCATTAGGTTAATGAAATGATAAAATATGCGTAATTAAACTTAATGCACCTATGCTCATAAAGTAAAGTAAGTTAGTCTCTGAAACATGAGAGATCATATTTGTTTTGCATATTGGTCTGCTAGGAACGGGAAATTATGAGTAAGTGAACATTCTTTTTTTAAGTTTCGTTAAATAATTTCAATTTCAGCAATTATTTACAACTTGTTGGTATTAATTGAATTGGTAATCGGAATATTTTGTTGGTAATGAACAAAATATGGGAAGATATTTGAAGCGTACCTCCACATCCTTCTACGATTTCAGTTCAATAGTAGTGACGATTTGTGCGTTGTAAAAACACTAACATTGTCGGTTCATACGTTATTGGAGTTACGCTGGTAGATTTGAGAACAAGTTAACCATCAATTTGGATATGCAAAATTTAGGTAGATATTCAATTACAACAAATTACTAGACTATCTAATGTATTTTGAATTGCTAGGTAATAACCCTGCAACTTCTCTTTACTGATGACTAAAAAATGCGGGTAGGGAAGGGTATTAGTTATGAAATCGGCATCTAGAGATTTTAAAGCACTGCCAATCTTTTGAAAATTAGAATAAAACTTATATTACAATGTAGTGAATGATTAGAACATGTTTGGTCCGGGAAAAATCCTGACATCTTTTCTCTGAAGTGAGGTATCTTGTTTTATTATTGTCTGAATTATTTATGTTTGTTCTTCTCTCTTTTGAATGTCTGTTAGTTCCTTACGATTTCAAAGAAATCCAACTCAAATCCTAATTGGAATGTGATTATTTTGCAAAGGAGAGGTAAAATGAGTGGTTAATGAATAAAGTTAGGCACTTGGAAAAATATTTTTGTGACTAAATTTACAGTGGGTATTCCCTGACTTAGAGCACGTGCTTTTAAAATTCTAAATAATAACAAATACAAAGATTATGAATTTACAGTAATTTACATTAACTTTGAATGGTTTCCAATGAATAAAGATTCGTAATCACTGCAGATGAACTTTGTCCTTGGTTACCGTTGCTCGTTTCATTATTGAGAATTTGTGACTTGCTCATAACTTGGCTTCACGATTGGTATGTATAATGAAGAACGCACGGTACTTTTTTTCTAATGTTGGTTCCGAATTAACACAGTACCTTCCTTATTTGAAGATTAAACGTTGGCGATGCTACTGGTAGGTGCTTGCGCCCACGTGTTTTCTTGTCGAAAACTTACACACATCGAATACGTTCGTAAGCGATGAAAACTTTGCATCAATTATACTCAAAATGAGCTTGATACACCTTCTGCGTCAGTGTGACGCATGGCGCGTCTAGGAGCGCTCCGATTAACTAGAATGCAAAAGTATTATGCAACAGCCATTGTAGCTTGGCTTCCCAAAACGATCGGCCCTGGCAGAAGGAGAAAAGTGACAGAAGCGCCGTTGCAGCCACCGGCGTTGCCTACGGCGGCGAGTGTTTTACCTGGAGTTGACCACTCGATGTTGCATTGCTTAGTGTTTGCATTTTGTAACAATCTAAATAGTAACTAACTAGGCAAAAGTTAGTTTAAAGTTTTAAAATACCATAAATCAATCTTTCTTTACAAGATTTGTAGAAAAGTGGTGAAAATATTTTATAGAAATATAGTTACATAAATTATAATGAATTGGACTCCATGAATGATAACTTTTTCCCAGGCGTTTTTGAGGAATTTAAAGGATTATAGGCTCGTTTAGTCCTTATTCTCCGTATCCTCGACATACTTGTTCCAGAGTAAGCAGAAGCCAGATTCTAAGTACGAATAGAAAATACATCAAAACCTCGTTCCCCTTTTTTTTAAACTCACATGCCTTTGCAACTTTCTCAATAATTTTGCCGCTTTTATAAGTTCTCCTAAGTTTCTCAGAAGTTTGAGGTGTCTCCTGAGAATACGAAAATCGTATCCTGGACCTGCCTCAGTCTTTTCGTTAGTTTTTCTAAAGAAAAAAATCACCATTGTCTCTTCAAGGGAAAATACCTTCTGTTTCGGGAGATGATTTTTTACGTTCGGAATATCGTTGCCAGTATTCGCTGCGAGAAACCTTCACCTTTCTATTGTACCAGGTAGGAGTAAGGTTGGTTATCAGTTAAGAAAAGTTAGGATATATAAAAAAGTTTCAAACTACCATTGCAGTCCGATTCCCTTTCAGACTACAAGTTTTATTTTCACGAAGCAATAGGGTCCCCTAACGTACAAAGCATGTCGAGTATTTTATTCACAAAACGAAAAACGTTTGTTAAATCAAATACTATAATTGCAAAACTGAAAAACTAGAAAATTCTTTTTAAAATTACATGTAAATGGAAGCACCATCCCATCGGACATGACATATACTTTTGTTCAAATTTAAATTTTGTCGCAAAATATCTATATCTTAGCGTTACGGGACATTGGTACTGGAGGTTTGTATTCTCCACGATTTTACCGCTTCCCTTCTTTTGAAGACTTTGCGAAATTACCATAGATACCTCTCACATGGCTCGATGCTGCGTAATTTTCGCCTATTACTGCGCGCGTTGAAAATTAGTAATTTAAACATGAGAAATAATAATAACAATAATAATAATAACAACAATAATAATAATAACAATAATAATAATAATAACTGTCTATTTCTGGCAAGGCTTAAAATATTATACTATAAGTAATAACAAAGTAATAAACGATAATTTATTACTTAGTTATATCGAGTGTTTCTACGTAAAATATATCTACATGATGTTAAAGTCACAAACCAGTAAATCTACCTAATGTTATGTAAAACCTACAAAGACATTCATTCTATTATCTTACCTGAAAACGAAGACGACGGTTTCCTCCACCATTTCAACGTTCTGCATCGTCGCCGCTCCATCCAAGCGACTCCCACGTCCCCACACGGAACTCACGCGCCGGGCCGGGCCACAAGAGGGAGGCGGGACCGCATTAGCGATGCATTGCCGCGTCGCTTATTCAGCAGCGGAGCAACGAAACCCGCGACCTCTCCGCCATGCCGTTTGCGCCCCGCACCGCCCAACCGCCCGCACAGTACATCACCTCGCCCGTCCCCGCCTCAGCCCGGCTCTGCTCTTCAGATACCGTCCCGCCCATGTCTCCCCGCTCCGGCCCGCGTGTCGTCACACGATCTTGTCCTAGGCCGCCACACCCTTCCCCGCTTGTCCCCACCTAGCCACGCTTCTGTTCTTCCCGCCCCACGCGAAAGAGCCTAAATCCGTTTTCACCTCTCCATCTGTTTTCGCCATGCCCTGCATCCTGTCACTCCAGCGCGCCCCGCAATGCTATCTGCTCCAAAGCCCGTCCAGCTTCCTGCACAGTACATCACCTAGCCGTCCCCTCATCACCCCGGCCCTGCTTTTTATACCCCGCCTTGCCCATGTCTCCCCGCTCCGGCCCGCCGGCCTTCACCTAAACTTCACCCGTCCCGCCTCACCCTTCCTTGCCTGTCCCTTCCTTGCCACGTCTCTGCTCTCCCCGCCCCACGCGAAACACAACCTCCAGTTTTCACCTCCCCAGCCGTGCTCACCGTGCCCGGCCCAGATGTGCTCCTAGGCCCACCCATCCACCCGGACAGAGCCCACTCATTACGTCACCTCGCCTGTCCTCGCATCACGCCATCCCTGCTACCCAGACTCCGTGCCCGCGTGTGCTCGTCTCGCCACGCGTGGCACCACGCGTACCCTGTCCGCACCTCCAGCACATCTTGATCTGCCTCGCCTGTACCCGTCTATCACGCCCCTGCTCTTAATGTCACATTCTACACAGCCCTGACCCACCTCTCTGCGCCTGCTCACTCCGCCCGGCATCGTGCCACTCCAACTCGCCTTACCCCTCCTGACTTTTATCCACCCGCCAGCTCATCTCCCTCCCGACCATCTAACCCTTTCTCTCACTTCACCCACGGCCTTGCTCCGACCCTCCCTCACGGTTTCGCCTCTCATCCGCGTCCCATTCCCCAACCCACTTGTGGTCCCACGCAATTGCCCGCTTCGTGTCCACACAGCTATTTCAAATTTCTCTCCACTTTGTTCCGTTCCTCATCCCGCGCCACTCTCCTCTCCGCACCTCACGCCGTTGTTCGTACCGCTTCTCTACGGATAAATATCCCGCCCAGCTCCTTGCCTCATTCCTTAACCGGCGCTGCTCTCTCCCCGCAACGAACCCCTTATCGTTTCACCAACCTTCTCTCCCCACTTCCTGCCCCAATCCTCATCCCAGGTGATTCCCCGTTCTGCTCACCAGCCGTTTCCCGTGCCATTTTACAAAATATCGTGCCCTACTCCTTGCCCCGTCCTCATTTCAAGCTAGATAGCAAGGTCGAGATCAGTGTCTGTCTGGAGGAGAAATGCAGCGGCCGGCTGCTCTGATCGGTAGACTTCCGTAGTTTCTGTGATCAACATCTGACGAATGCCGGAGTAGTACCCTAAAAACGGGTTACAGACCGCGCGCGATTTTTTTCCTATTGCTTTCTAGTCCTAACATTCCCCCCTTTACACACACTTACACTAACATGCATTACACTATCACATTTGTTGGAAGACCAGTCGGAGCTCAGAGCTGCCCCGGGCTGCTGCGGGCTGCTGCGGTGCCCCGCTGGTGGGGGAAAGCTGGTTGGGGAAATTCCATCTGACATGTAGATCGGCGCCGAATCCACCATACAGAAGTGGAAGATATCCGCCACCTTCTGCGAGAAAAACATTCACTGCACTTCCAAGACTAGTGACCTTAGTAGTTGACGCGCCCAGAATAACTAATCACTCAATCACTCCAAGCCACTCTTTGGTGTCCGCACAGTTCCCCACACTCTGGGTTCCACAAGTCCACCCCACCTGCTCTGCCCCTCTCCCCGCTCCTGCTCCCCACCCTTTTTTCTACCCGGCCCGCCCCGTCCGTCTCTCAATCCTGCTCTTCTCCGTACCTCCCAACCGCCAGCGTTCGCCACACCCGCTGGCCTACCGCAGGCTGTGCGCCCGGCGCGACTCGATCTCGCGACCGCTCTCCGCCTCTGTAATTTAAAGTTTAAGCGGCGCCCTCCCGCGGGGCCCCGTCCCGCCGCCCGCGCCATCCAGCAATTGCGCCCCGCGAATGGAGTCGCCCCCGATTGCCACGGAAGAGGCATTGCGATTGCAGAGCGCTGCACTTCTCGTATTCCATTTCCCGCGTCGGGCGGTGCCTGGGAGTCCGGCCGCCCCACCTCTCAGTTAAACTAATACACGGAATTTCTGGAAATGCCCTCGCTGGGGATAAACTGGTGTTCGCACTGTACCCATTAGTTAGTGGCACTTCTCTATTATTGTGCCAGCACGAATGAATGCAATTGGATTAGTTGCAATCAGATCTTTGTCTATCACGTTTAGGCAAAAGTGTGATAGAGTTTAGAGATATTAGCAAATACTCGTATATAGCTTTCACCGTTTAAAAAGTTTCAAATTATTAAAAATATCAGATTAATACGTACTATTTAGCTAAAATAGAACAATGCACTACCACCGAGGTGTGAACGCAGAACGTTCCGATCGCAAAGAAAAATATATTACAAATTTAGAACGTACGGTCTTCTCTAGAATATGACGTAATGTCTCAATCTTTGACGGCTTACATCCCATACTTTATACTTTCATTTTAATCTGTATTCAATTTTTTTGCGATTATATCACCCTTGGGCTATATTCCGTTCCCATATCTTAGAACCAGACTTCGTTTGAATCCTTCTGATATGACCCCTTGTTTTGCTTCTGGACATAAATGTTACTTTACTGTCCCCACGTTCTTTGAGTTCCCCTTTTGCTAATTGTGGTATGGGGGTTAAATTGTTAATTTATTACTAATACTATAAAAACATATCTGCATTTCTTTTACTAACACGAGCAAGCCAAGATCTGAAACATCTAGTTTTGAAACGCCTAGTTGCCAACCTCGTTTTGGTAGCACTTTTATTCGTCATTCAATTGTGTTTAGTAAAAGGATGGGAGTAGAGATGTTGGAACTGCATAAAAACGTGCGCAGATGTTATTTCTTTCCCACGCATTTTTACATACAGATTTTTACCGTTTTGATGATATTAAATAAAATATTTCCTTGGCACGAGCCTAAGGGATTGTTCATGCAAACGCAGCTCGTGCGCGTTGCTTAAGTCTGGGTGTGACTCTTCCTTTTTCCCGATGGATGTCTCCACGGTTTAATGTGTACGAGGTACATGTTCTGAGAACGAAAGATATCATTAGCACCTGATATTACGGCCTGAATTTAATATTTTCGGGCACCTTTTAATGATCTGTATCATACCACAGGCAAGTTGTAACGCACTGAAAATATTCCGCCCTTCAAGACTCGAACCCGCGAACTCGGATTTTGTAAGCCAGCTTGCTAACCCCCATCCCACCACTTTATCTATGCACACTTTCTCGAAGCAAAGCACCGCAGCCTGGTAATACCAGCGACACGGGCGTCTTACGGGAGATTTAAGTTGCATGTCGTGTTGGGCGCGTTTTCGTCTCGGCTGCCTTCTGTAGCGCAGCCATGTCGTTATTCCGTGCGCTGGAGCGTGCAGTCGCCAAAGACGATGCATTCGCGCGTGCTGTTGAGAAACGCACGTTCTCTCATCTGGCGCGAGCGTTGATAGATGAGAAGGCGTTGACTCGTAAAGAGTTGTTTACATTCAAGTCATTAAAAGTTTGTTCTTTCTGTGATTTTCCGCTACAATTATCTGCTTCATTTTCTTTTTTTAATGGTCAATGATTTTTCACGATTCGATGGTAGATAGAATTTAAAAATATTTATTCGTGCCGCTAAACAAACGTTCTAAGCTTAAAGTGAATGCTTACTCCAGTTATATTTTAAAACTGATTGTTTCATTTTCATCTTTTGTCACAAGCGCTCACTGTTTTCACATTCGACGTTTTATCTTATAATCAGATTCTTCGTTTTTCTTTAGTTATTCAAAAGAGCTGAATTGTCTTGGAAGTTTAAAGTTGCGAATTCATTAATAAATGTAATTGGGGAAATGTCACATACTGTTCTGGGTTTCATCTATTCATTTATATATATATTATTCGCGTATGGGCCTCTACTGACTAAGCAACACATTTCTCTCTCTTCCTCACTTTCGTCGGAATCCAACTAGCATCATTGGAAGATCGGGAAGTCGGCAGTGAGGGGACCCCAGCCGTAACAAGACACCCGCTGCATCTAGATGGGGCTCTTTATTTATACTCCTTCCGACTTTCCTCTCTCTGCGTGCGCGAAGTTTAATAAACCCTGACGTGAAGCGGTGATTTTTCACTTGCCAAGAAAGAGGAGGAGGAGAAAAAAACGGAGTGAATAAATAAAAGGTTTGAATAACAACTGATAACACAGACCGGATTAGTTTCCCCAACGTGCTGGTGCGCCCTCTGAAGTGTGACTGAATTATTTATCCGGTTTGTTAGATCGCAGGGTGTCCCGTTCCTCCTTGCTCTTCTGCTTCCCCAAGCCTGCCTGCTGCCTGCGTCCCTCAAGACTGCCTGCTGATTGGCTGGCAAGAAGAGAAAGTAGTGACTGGAAAAGGGGAAAATAACCTGAGACGAGTTTCACATTTTCTTTTTTTATTTCGTCAGCTCTACAATTGTGCAAAGCATTTGACCTGACATTCACGCTCTCACAGTACTCTTGAAATTCCTCTGGAATATTTCATTTCATTTGTTTTTACTTGTTTTCCACGAGTAATAGTGAAGTATGTATGTAAACATCTTGGAGAAGTATAATCAGCGTATGTTTTCTTAACCTCCAGAATCCCTACTCCATCCTTTACTAAATATCACCGTAGGCTTGTGCTGTGATAGTACTACAGAAAACAACAAGGGGTGTAAGCCCTGAAAAACACAACGACGCCATAACACAAATTTAGACCTGCCCGGATACTTTTGATCACAGAGTGGCCGCTATCTTAAGCAGTTAATTTTACTTATATTGATCTGAACCTTCTATATAATGTATGCAATAGATTTTATCTCGGTGTCTGGCTGTCCATAGCCGACAGTGAGAGGGGGACTCGGTTGGGAATTACAAATGTAGACGCAAAGTGTGAGCTTACCAACTGCCTCTGCTAGAGGGAGGGGCGCCCCAAGTGTGATGAGCGGGGGCGGGGGGGGGGCGGTCGTCGGCATCGTTGCTCATGGCGACTGGGGACGGAGGTGTGGGAGGGGGTGAAGTTTGCTCAGAGACACCGACCGCGGTCGGGGCGTCGGCGACAGAGTTGATGTCGGAATGGGAAGAGTCGCTGGTGGAGTTCGCGTGGAATTCCGGCGCTCCGAAGTCGATAGTGGTGACGGCAGGAGTGGTAGTAGAGGTGAAATGTTGGCGACCCTGCAGATTGGTGACTCGGACGCCGACGCTGAAGGACTCGGAACTTGGATTTGGCGATGAAGACTCGGAGAGGCGTTAGGATCGTGTTAGTCCTTGGAACAGTAGCGGCATCCGTGGTGATGTTGAAAGTGGTGTAGTAACGATGTGTATCAGGATTGTGTACGAGTGGGACAGATTTAAAAGATTAGAGATTCGGTGGGCGAGGCGAGCAAGACGGAATAAACGAATGCTGGCTATGATTAATTGATTAGTGAACCGGATTCGTCAACTGCTCAGGTCAATATTCCCGTACGTGTAGTGCATGCTTTTTCCTCGAGTGGTGGCGGTGACTTCCCCCACTGGATGGTTAGACCTAATGTCGGGTAGCGGATTTTCCCGAACCAAGTATCTCCCCCAACGTAGCACCATGCTAACCGGGGCAATCTCTCAGCTCCCGACCGGTCTCCCGGCGTGTGTGGTAGTGTAATGCATGTAAGTGTACGTGCGTTTAAGTGGTACGATGAGACCAGGTATGGGAAGGAAATATCGCGCGTGGTCTGTGACCGATTTGTTAAGATACTGCTCTGGTATTCGCGTGGTATTGATCGGAGAAACCACGAAAAACTACCGATCAGAGCAGCCGGCGGTTAGAATTTTCCTACAGAGAGCGGCTTAGCTTTGTAGCTAGTGCCGGTAATCCTGTCACTATAGGGACCCAAACCCTAGGTCCTCCCGGCCAGAGGCACTGCAGTGACATCAGTGGATG
>BOPP01000006.1:17863305-17874504 GCA_017312745.1 Gryllus bimaculatus | reverse complement strand
CACTGCAGCCTGGTGAGAGGGATGCGGATTTGGTGTGCGAGGTGGGCACGACGAATAGGCGGGCGGATTGAGGCAATCGATGTTGGATTGGGCGAGGTGGTGCCGTCGGGCGAGGGATAGATCGGAAGAGAGAGGCAAGCGGTGCGTGTAGGAGTGGGGTGACATAGGACTAGGAAGAAGAGGAGGTGGCAGAGGATCGGCGAGTTCCATGTTCTGCTGCCATCCCGCCATTGCGGGGATGGCAGCGAGCTGTGATGGGGGGTGTGGCATGAAATGGTGTAAGGAGGCGAGGCGGGATGCAGTGTGGGAGGTCACCTAGAATCAGGAGTATGAGTCGGGGTGACGCGAGATGGTTGGGGCGGCGGACTCTGCAGATGACTTGAGCCGAAGGGCGGGATGTGAAATAGGGGGGAGGAGGATGGTGGAGGGATTATGCAGCGGCGGGAGGGGCGGCGCGTGGCGGCCGCAGGCGGGCGCAAGTGCAGACTCGTCAGCTGCGTTGGCGTTAAAGGGGAAGTCTCCCTCTGAAAAGCAGGGCCCTTGCATTGAACGCTTTCGCCATTGGCCAGTTTTGCCGCTGTCGTTAGTTGGATGAGGTTAAAGAATTTCAAATACTAGTGTGTTACCTAATACTCGTTGTTTGTTACCCTACTCCTTTTGTTAGGAATTGCGTATTAAAATTCGATGTGCCTGGTTTATTCAAACAAGTTACATTTATTGAATATTGCAGAGGTAAAGAAATAGGACGTACACTTCAAATAAAAGTCGTTTTAGTACTACAGATTCTTCATTGCCCAGCAAAATTGATTGATTTTTGCTACTACTGCTGATGTATTGCTATTATTATATTATTAACAATTGGAACCTACATATTTATATGTCAATTGTTTTAAAGTAAATAAAGTTACTTAAAAACCGAAACACATATAGAACAGAAACGTGATGGTGATGATTAAGGGCAATTGTTATAAAAATATCATGTTTTTCTTTTCAAATTTAGAAAAAAATCCGTGATTAGTATAGAAAATTCTGTTTATGCTGAACAAAAGAAAATTGCCATTGTATACCTTCTTTTGCATTCTTCGTCATTTCGACTAATATGTCATTTTCTACCTTTTGATGTAATTTATTGCATTTTCTCTGAAGTTATCGATTTAATATCATTTTAATAGGTACCAACTTCAAACATATTTACGAGATGAAACAAATGATCTCCGCAGTATTCTGACAACCTAATTATTCTTCGCTCTGATATAATGTCAGCCATTTGTGAGTATTATTCCAACATTCCTGGGAAGACTATTTAGCGCTATTGTTGGTTCAGCAGATTTCGAATAACTAAACACAGAGATTCGGTAAAGAACAGCGCAAACCAAACGTTTACAAAGCTGAATTCATTTGAACGAATAGAAGAAAGCTCGATTACATCAGTAACGTATACGTGTGTGAACGTATAAGTGTGAGAGTTTGTCAACCGAACTGGTTGTGACCACGTTTTTACGTTGTTTTTTTTTTTCTTGAACATTTTAAAACATATTTAAGAAATTTTATTGATCCTTGGTGATGTTTTAGGTCATCAAATTCCCTCTAGTGATGAGTATATGTTGTTGGGTGTTCTGCGTGGAAAGTTTATTTGTACACTTATCGGAATTCATTAATCGACTCTTAGCAGGCAGTTCCATTCCCTCCTCCCATTCCCTTTCGAAGGGGAGAGGGAGAGTCGCGGGTTCGACCCGCGTCAGTTGAGAGCGACAGGCGCGTGCGATCAGATGCGCGAATCTTCGACCGTGACGCAATGCGGCGCGCCCATCACCGCCAGGCCGCGCAGGCAGCTCGGCCCGCCGCCCGCCCGCCCGCCCTGAACGCCCCCGCCCGAACGGGCCGACCGAACGGCCCCGCCCGACAATCACAACGGCGCGGTACCGGCCGCCCGATCCCGCCGCCGCCGCCCGCCCGCCGCCCGCCCGCCGGCCCCGCCCGCCCGCCCGCCCGCCCGCCGCCGCCCGCGCGCCGCCCCGCCCGCCCGCAGCGCCGCCGCCCCGCCCGCCCGCCGGCCCGCCGCCCGCCGCCCGCCCGCCGGCCCGCCCGCCCGCCCGAGCGCTCGCCCGCCCGCGCCCGCGCCGCCGCGCGCCCCGCCCGCCCGCCCGGCGCCGCCCGCGCGCCGCCGGCCGGCCCGCGCCCGCCCAGCCGCACAGGCAGTCGCCCGCCTGCGTGCCCATTTGAGGCGGACGCGGTGCCCGGCGCCACGCGAGACTTCGGCAGTGCGTGGGTGCGTCCGACAGGGGGGTGCGCGCGTCAACGGCACGCACGCGCGTGCGCACGCGCCGTGCGCGCGGTGATGTTGGTCCGGTGGACCTGGGTTCGCGTTGTGCGCGGATTGCAAGAGGGTGTGGTTGTTGAAAGAATTGGATTGAAACGAAATGGTTGTAACTGATTAACAAAATTTTCATACAAAATTTTCCTCAGGAAAAAAAACCTACGTAATTAACAGCGATCAACAGATATTATGAATATGAATTTCATTTCGATATGCAGCCAGTCCTGAGTAACGACATCTACACAACAAAGCTCACTCATTTTAAAAATTGTAGTTTTGCAGATGAGAACGGATTTTTATTCTTAGTAGAGCTGTAGTGGCCAACATCAGTGGTTTTACACTCGTGCGAATTTAATTGTAAAAGATTTAATTTAAAATTGCAGAAAATGTTAGAAATTAAAAATATGATACTTTGAAATAAATGTGATCATTGAACTTAATCAATAAATCAACAATAAATGTGGATCATTGAAATCTCTCTCTACATGGTGGGAAAGTGTGAAGGATTGAAAAGGGGCACGATTCGGTGGGCGAGGCAAGACGGAATACACGAGGCTGGCGATGTTCATTGATTAGTGATTCCGGGTGCCTCAACTGCTAAGGTCATTAGTCCGCCAATGTGGTGTGTGATTTTTCCTCGGGAGATGACGGTGATCGTCCCCCGCTGAATGGTGAGATCCGGCTTCGTGAAAATTGGAATAGGCTAACCGGATTTTCCCTAACCAAGTATTTCCCACCAACGTTGCACCGCCCCAACTGGGACAATCTCTGAGCTCACGACCGGTCTCCCGGCGATTGTGGTAGTGTAGTGCATGTAAGTGTGTGTGTGTTTAAGTAAGTGGTAGGACCGGGAATGGAAAAGAAATGTCGCGGTCTGTGACAAATTTGTTAAGATACTGATTCGCATTCGCCTGGTGATGATCGGAGAAACCACGAAAAACTACCGATCAGAGCAGCCGGCGGTTAGAATTCTCCTCCAGAGAGCGGCTTAGCTTTGTAGCTAGTGTCGGTAATCCTGTCACTATAGGGACCCAAACCCTAGGATCTCCCGGCCAGAGGCACTGCACTGACATCAGTGGATGCACTGAGCCTGGTGAGAGGATGCGGATTTGGTGTGCGAGGTGGGCACGACGGAATAAGCGGGCGGATTGAGGCAATCGATGTTGGATTGGGCGAGGTGGTGCCGTCGGGGCGAGGAATAGATCGGAAGAGAGAGGCAAGGCGGTGCGTGGTAGGAGTGGGGTGACATAGGACTAGGAAGAAGAGGAGGTGGCAGAGGGATCGGCGAGTTCCATGTTCTGCTGCCATCCCGCCATTCGGGGGATGGCAGCGGCTGTGATGGTGGTGTTGGCGGGTGGGTGTGGCATGAAATGGTGTAGACGAGGCGAGGCGGGATGCAGCGGAGCAGTGTGGGAGGTTACCTAGAATCAGGAGTATGAGTCGGGGTGACGCGAGATGGTTGGGGCGGCGGACGCTGCAGTGACTTGAGCCCGAAGGGATGCCACTGCGCCCGCCTGCGGCCGCCACCGCCGCCCCTCCCGCCCTGCATAATCCCTCCACCACCCTCCTCCCCCCTTATTCACATCCGCCCCTTCGGCTCAAGTCACTGCAGGTCCGCCGCCCCAAACATCTCGCGTCACCCCGACTCATACTCCTGATTCTAAGTGACCTCCCAACCTGCATCCCGCCTCGCCTCTCTACACCATTTCATGCCACACCCCCCACCACACATACAGCGCTGCCATCCCCGCAATGGCGGGGGCAGCGAACATAGAACTCGCCGATCCCTCTGCCACCTCCTCTTCTTCCTAGTCCTATGTCACCCCACATCCTTCACGCACCGCCTTGCTCTCTCTTTCGATCTATTCCTCGCCCGAGCACCACCTCGCCCAATCCCACATCGATTGCCTCAATCCGCCCGCCTATTCGTCGTGCCCACCTCGCACACACATCCGCATCTCCACACAGCTCAGTCATCCACTGATATCAATGCATGCCTCTGGCCGAGGAGACCTAGGTTGCTGTCCATAGTGACAGGATTACCGACACTAGCATACAAAGCTAAGCCGCCTTCTGAGGAAATTCTAACCGCCGGCTTCTGTCGAACTGTAGTTTTTCGTGGTTTCTCCGATCAAACCAGCGAATCCAAGAGCAGATATCTTAACAAACGGTCACAGACCACGCGCGAGATATTTCCTTCCCATACCTGGTCTCATCGTTCACACTTAAACGCACGTACACGTACATGCAATACACTACCACACACCGCGGAGACCGCGTCGGGAGCTGAGAGATTGGCCCGGTTAGCAGGTGCTACGTTGGGGAGATACTGTTCGCGGAAAAATCGCTACCCGACATTAGTTAAGCATCCAGGTGGAAGTCACGCCACCACTCGAGAAAAGCATATGCACTACACGTACGGAATATTGACCTGAGCAGTGACGAATCCGGTTCACTAATCAATTAATCATAGCCAGCATTCGTTTATTCCGTCTTGCTCGCCTCGCCCACCGAATCTCTAATCTTAAATCTGTCCCACTCGTACACAATCCTGATACATATCGTTACTACACCACTTTCAACATCACACCCGATGCCGTACTGTTCCAAGACTAACCGATCCTAACACCTCCGAGCTCTTCTCCCAATCCAAGCTTCCGAGTCCTTCGTCGTCGCGGCGTCCGAGTCACCAATCAGCAGGGTCGCCAACATTTCACCTCTACTACCACTCCTGCCGCACCACTATCGATTCGAGCGCCGGATTTCCACGCGAACTCCACCAGCGACTCTTCCCATCCGACATCAATCTGTCCCACGCCCCGACCGCGGTCGGTGTCTCTGAGCAAACTCACCCCTCCCCACACCTCCTCCCCAGTCGCCATGAACAACGATGCCGACGACCCCCCCCCCGCCCCGCTCATCACACTTGGGGCGCCCCCTCCCTCTAGCAGAGCAGTTGTTAAGCTCACACTTTGCCGTCTACATTTGTAATTCCCAACCGAGTCCCCCTCTCACTGTGGCTATGGACAGCAGACACCGAGATAAAATCTATTGCAATACATTATATAGAAGGTTCAGATCCAATATAAGTTAATAATAACTGCTAAGAATAGCGGCCACTCTGTGATCCAAAGTATAAGGACAGAGTCTAAATTTGATGTTTGCGTCGTTGTGTTTTTCAGGCTTCGACCCCTTGTTGTTTTCTGTAGTACTATCACAGCACAAGCTACGGTGATATTTAGTAAAGGATGGGTAGGATTCTGGGTTAAGAAAACATACGCTGATTATACTTCTCCAAGATGTTTACATACATACTTCACTATTACTCGTGAGAAAACAAGTAAAAAAACAAATGAAATGAAAATATCCAGAGGAATTTCAAGAGTACTGTGAGAGCGGATGTAAGGTCAAAATGGCTTTGCACAATTGTAGAGCTGACGAAATAAAAAAGAAAATGTGAAACTCGTCTCAGGTATTTCCCTTTCCAGTCACTCACTTTCTCTCTTGCAGCCAATCAGCAGGCAGTCTGAGGGACGCAGGCAGCAGGCAGGCTTGGGAAGCAGAAGAGCAAGGAAGGACGGGACACCCTGCGATCTAACAAACGATAAATAATTCAGTCACACTTCAGAGGCGCACCAGCACGTTGGGAAACTAATCCGGTCTGTGTTATCAGTTGTTATTCAAACCTTTATTATTCACTCCGTTTTTTTTCCTCCTCCTCTTCTTGCAAGTGAAAAATCACCGCTTCACGTCAGGTTTATTAAACTTCGCGCACGAAGAGAGAAGAGAAGTCGAAGGAAGTAAAAATAAAGAGCCCCATCTAGATGCAGCGGGATGTCTTGTTACGGCTGGGGTCCCCTCACTGGCACTTCCCGATCTTCCAATGACGCTAGTTGGGATTCGACGAAAGTGAGAAGAGAGAGAAATGTGTTGCTTAGTCAGAGGCCCATACGCGAATAATAATATAATAAATGAATAGATGAACCAGAACAGTATGTGACATTTCCCCCAATTACACTTATTAATGAATTCGCAACTTTAAACTTCCAGACAATTCACTCTCTTGAATAACTAAAGAAAAACGAAGATCTGATTATAAAGATAAAACGTCGAATGTGAAAACAGTGACGCTTGTGACAAAAGATGAAAATGAACACAATCAGTTTTAAAATAATAACTGAGTTAAGCATTCACTTTAAGCTTAGAACGTTGTTTAGCGGAACGAATAAATATTTTTAAATTCTAGTCTACCATCGATCGTGAAAAATCATTGAGCATTTAAAAAAGAAAATGAAGCAGATAATTGAGCGGAAAATCCACAGAAAGAACAAACTTTTAATGATCTGAATGTAAACAACTCTTTACGAGTCAAACGCCTTCTCATCTATCAACGCTCGCGCCAGATTGAGAAGAAACGTGCGTTTCTTCAACAGCACGCGCGAATGCATCGTCTTTGGCGACTGCACGCTCCAGCGCACGAATAACGACAGGCTGCGCTACAGAAGGAGCCCGAGAGAAAAACGCGCGCCAACACGACATTCAACTTAAATCTCCCGTAAGACGCCCGTTGTCGCTGGTATTACCAGGCTGCGGCTTTGCTTCGAGAAAGTGTGCATAGATAAGTGTGATGGGGTTAGCACAGCTGGCTTACAAAATCCGAGGCTGGGCGAGGTTGAGACCGAGTCTTGAAGGCGCGAATATTTTCAGTGCGGTTACAACTTGCCCTGTGGTATGCATACAGATCATTAAAAAGGTGCCCGAAAAATATTAAATTCAGGCCGTAATATTCAGGTGCTAATGATATCTTTCGTTCTCAGAACATGTACCTCGTACACATTAAACCGTGGAGACATCCATCGGGGAAAAAGGAGTCACACCCAGACTTAAGCAACGCGCACGAGCTGCCGTTTGCATAACAATCCCTTAGGCCTCGTGCCAAGGAAATTTTTTATTAATATCATCAAAACGGTAAAAATACTGTATGTAAAACGCGTGGGAAAGAAATAACATCTGCGCACGTTTTTATGCAGTTCCAACACCTACTCCCATCCCCTTTTACTAACACACAATTGAATGACGAATAAAGTGCTACCAAAACGATTGGCAAACTAGGCGTTTCAAAACATAGATGTTCATTCAGATCTTGGCTTGCTGTGTTAGTAAAAAGAAATGCAGATATGTTTTATAGTATTAGTAATAAATTAACAATTTAACCCCATACCACAATTAGCAAAAGGGGAACTCAAAACAGTCGGGACAGTAAAGTAACATTTATGTCCAGAAGCAAAACAAGGGGTCATATCAGAGGAATTTAACAAGAGTCTGGTTCTAAGATATGGAAATGAATATAGCCCAAGGGTGATAAAATGCAAAAAATTGAATACAGATTAAAATGAAAAGTATAAAGTATGGATGTAGCCGTCCAAAGACTTGAGACATTACGTCTATATCTAAGAAGACCGTACGTTCTAATTTGTAATATATTTTTCTTTGCGATCGGAACGTTCTGCGTTCACACCTCGGTGGTAGTGCATGTTCTAATTTTAGCTAAATAGTACGTTATATATACTGATATTTTTTAATAATTTGAAAACTTTTTAAAACGGTGAAAGCTATATACGAGTATTTGCTAATATCTCTAAACTCTATCACACTTTTGCTAAACGTGATAGACAAAGATCTGATTGCAACTAATCCAATTGCCTTTCATTCGTGCTGGCACAATAATAGAGAAGTGCCACTAACTAATGGTAAGTGGAACACATTTCACCCCAGCGAGGGCATTTCCAGAAATTCCGTGTATTAGTTTACTGAGAGGTGGGGCGGCGGACTCTCCAGGCACCGCCCGACGCGGAAATGGAAAACGAGAAAGTGCAGCGCTCTGCAATCGCAATGCCTCTTCCTGTGCAATGGGGCGACTCCATTCGCGGGCGCAATTGCTGGATGCGCGGGCGGGACGGGGCCCCCCCAGGGAGGCGCCGCTTAAACTTTAAATTACAGAGGCGGAGAGCGGTCGCGAGATCGAGGCGCGCCGGGCGCACAGCTGCGGATAGGCCAGCGGCGTGGCGAACGCTGGCGGTTGTGAGGTACGGAGAAGAGCAGAACTTGAGAGACGAGGGGGCGCCGGGGAGAAAAAAGGTGGGGAGGGGCGGGAGAAGGGCAGAGCAGGGGGGACTTGTGGAACCCAGAGTGTGGAGACTGTGCGGACACCAAGCAAAGCAAAAAGTGGCTTGAGAGTGAGTGGTGATTGGTTATTTCTGGCGCGTCAACTGCTAAGGTCACTAGTACGAAGTGTTAGTGCATGTTTTCTCGCAGAAGTGGCGGATATCTTCCACTTCTGTATGGTGGATTCGGCCGATCTACATGTCAGATGGAATATTCCCCAACAGTTTCCCCCACCAGCGGGCGCAGCACCGCAGCAGCTCTGAGCTCGACTGGTCTTCCAACAAATGTGATAGTGTAATGCATGTTAGTGTAAGTGTGTGTAAAGAGGGGGAATGTTAGGACTAGAAAGCAATAGGAAAACTATGCGCGCGGTCTGTAAACCGTGTTATGTTTAGGTGACTATCCTTCCGGCATTTGTCAATGTTGATCAGAAAACTACGCAATCTACGCGATCAGAGCAGCCGGCCGCTGCATTCTCCTCCAGACAGACAACTGATCTCGACCTTGCTATCTAGCTTGAAATAGGACGGGGCAAGAAGTAGGGCACGATATTTTGTAAAATTACGCGAAACGGCTGGTGAGCAGAGGGGAATCACCTGGGATGAGGATTGGGGCAGGAAGTGGGGAGAGAAGGTTGGTGAAACGATAAGGTTCGTTGCGGGGCGAGAGCAGCGTCGGTTAAGCATGAGGCAAGGAGCTGGGCGGGATATTTATCCGCCGAGAAGCGGTACGAGCAACGGCGTGAGTGCGGAGAGAGAGTATGCGCGGATGAGGAACCGAACAAAGTGGAGAAAATTTGAAATAGCTTTGTGGACACGAAGCGGAGCATTGCGTGGACCACAAGTGTTGGGAATGGACGCGGATGAGAACCTGGTGGGAGACGGAGCAAGGCCGTGGGTGAAGTGAGAGAAAGCGTTAGATGTGGAGAGGGAGATGAAGCTGGCGGGTGGATAAAAGTGATGAGTGGTAAGGCGAGAGTGGAGTGGCACGATGCGGCGGAGTGAGCAGGAGCAGAGAGGTGGGTCGGGCTGTGTAGAATGTGAATTAAGAGCAGGGGCGTGATAGACGGGTACAGGCAGGACAGATCAAGATGTGCTGGAGGTGCGGACAGGGTAGACGTGGTGCCACGCGTGGCGAGACGAGCACACGGGCACGGAGTCTGGTGTAGCAGGATAGCTGGACGTCGAGGCGAGTGACGTAATGAGTGGCGCTTCGGGTGGATGGGTGGGGCTAGGAGCAACATAGCGTGGCGGGCCAGGTGGCCGGGCACGGTGAGCACGGCTCTGGAGGTGAAAACGGGAGGTTGTGTTTCGTGGTGGGCGGGAGAGCAGAGACGTGGCTAGAAGGGAACAGGCAAAAGGGTGAGGCGACGTGTGAAGTTTTAGGTGAAGGCTGGCGGGCCGGAGCGGGGAGACATGGGCAAGGCGGGGTATAAAAAGCAGGCGGTGATGAGGGACGGCTAGGTGATGTTTACTGTGCAGGAGCTGGACGGCTTTGGAGCAATAGCATTGCGGGGCGCGCTGAGGATGCAGGATGCAGGCGGAAAACAGATGGAAGAGGTGAAAACGGATTGCTCTTTCGCTGGGCGGAAGAAACGAAGCGTGCTAGTGGGGACAAGCGGGGAAGGGTGGCGGCCTAGGACAAGATTCGTGTGACGACACGCGGGCCGGAGCGGAGAGATGGGCGGGACGGTATCTGAAGGCAGAGCCGGGCTGAGGCGGACGGGCGGGTGATGTACTGTGCGGCGGTTGGGCGGTGCGGGGCGCAAACGGCATGCGGGGAGGTCGCGGGTTTTCGTTGCTCCGCCCTGGCTGAATAAGCGAAGCGGCAATGCATCGCTAATGCGGGTCCCGCCTCCCTCTTGTGGGCCGGCCCGGCGCTGAGTTCCGTGTGGGGACGTGCGAGTCGCTTGGATGGAGCGGCCGACGATGCAGAACTGAAATGTGGAGAAACCGTCGTCTTTCGTTTTCAGGTAAGATAAATAGAATGAATGTCTTTGTAGGTTTTACATACATTGGTAGATTTCACTGGTTTCTGACTTTAACATCATGTAGATTATATTTTACGTAGAAGCACTCATAACTAAGTAATAAAATTATCGTTTATTACTTTGTTATTATTTATAGTATAATAATCCTTGCCGAAAATACTTATTTTATTATTATTTTATTATTATTATTTTATTATTATTATTGTATTATCTATTTCTAATGTTTAAATACTAATTTTCAACGCGCGGCAGAAATAGGCGAAAAATTACGCAGCATCGAGCCATGTGAAGGTATCTTATGTAATTTCGCAAAGTCTCAAAAGAAGGGAAGCGTAAAATCGTGGAGAATAAAACCTCCAGTCATGTCCCGTAACGCTAAGATATAGATTATTTGCGACAAAATTTAAAATTTGAACAAAAGTATATGTCATGTCCGATGGAGGGATGGGCTTCCATTACATGTAATCAATTTTATTCAGAATTAGCATTTTGAAGTATTTCATTCGTGTTTAGCAACAAGTATATAGTGTATGTTTAAATTTTTATTAAAATATACTTGTTAATTTGTTTCAATAAGTTGTAAACAGACGAAAAAGATGAGTCCCTTAAAAGACGGGGCCCTTCTTTTGTACAAAAGATCCCTGTAAAGATTGGGCCCGCCGATTGCTTTCGATGATATAATATTCAAACTAGTAAGTTCTGAAAGAGAATCAGTCATTGCTCATCC
>BOPP01000006.1:17844118-17854118 GCA_017312745.1 Gryllus bimaculatus | reverse complement strand
TTGTAACACGAGTTTATGAAGGGTCAACGTACAATAAGAATTTTCTACTTTCCTTCCTTAAAACCTTTTGTTACAGCTTCCATGGCTTTCACCTTTCGCGAACTGTGATTAGGATTGGTAGTTAGTTCGTATCAAATTTACGGTTTCGTGTGATCACTGCTTCAACTGTAGAGTATTATTCATTAAAATGTTCATTAGTGATTCATTAGTCAATTTTCATGGAATTTATCATGAAAATGCTCAGATGACATTTTGGTCAGAACCAGGGTAAACATCTTTAACGGTTCGATTGAAAACGGCTCGGAGATATTTGACAGTAGTAATGCTGATTGGGTAACGCATTACAAAAGGGAAAGCCTCTCGATTCGTAATAGGACAGCTTTTTTACAAGAACTGAGAAATTGGATTTCGGTAGTATCGATTCCTAATAAGTTTAAACATGCAGATTGAATCTCGGTAGGTGATCTTTCCCTCAGAGAATGTTATTTACCCGTTCTTATTACACGGGAACAGGATATGACTATTGAAAGTTGGAAATATCTATGCGTGTATTCGCATGTGATAAGATTCAATTGTATTAAAAGCAGGAGACCACAGCCCCAAGAAAAGCAGAATCTTGGAAGACTTTTCGATGGAGGGAGTCTCTGGAACCGACTGAAAACCTGGAATAAAAGCATTAGAATAAGGGTAGAGATTTTGATACTTTTATACCACACCACACACTTAGGTTTCATGATAGAAGTACTGCAGTGAATGTCAGATGCTGTCAGTTTTAAAGTTTATTTACAAACTTTTATTCCCAAATTAAACCAAAACATGAAATAGTAAAAACAAAATGTGGATTCGAATACGGAAGTTTCATATTCGTTAGCTAATAAAGCATGTTACACGACTTTAAACAAGAAACTTCATTCTATTTTGTTTAGCTTCACCTCAATATTAATTAACCCTTAAGTAGTCTCGTGGAGATAATGAACGTCTTGTGGCCAATTGTTATCACTGCCAAATAAAATAGCAGTGTCCTACTCTTCTGAGAACAGTACCTTGCAAGAGCTTGTTTACTTTTCTTTCAAGAAAATAATATATTTTGTACGCGTTAAAGTGCTTGAATTCTGTAACATTCTTTAAGACTGGGGAACTCGTGGAATTCTCACTCATGTCTATACTCGTCCGTGATATTACATAAAATTGAATTATTTTTGACGCTGGTAAAAAATAATAGGTTAGTGACAATGCTTAATTGAAATTTGTATTACTGTTTAGATTTTTCATACACATATAAAAAATAACTTGCATGATAGTAGTTACCAAATCAAGGTAATATGCAATCCCCCTTTTAGATTATATTAAATTTGAAAAAAATAAAATTTATTTAAAATTTTAAAAATTAAAATTTATTCAAGGAAATTGAATATTATGATGAATAAATTCCAAATCGACAATAATTGTTTGTATTATTTGGAAGAAAAAAGTGGTAATGCAAAGCATCTCCATGCGACTACTAATGGTAGGACCCCACGCAACATAAAATTCGTTATTATGTTGATTATTCAACTAAATAAAATCTGAATCTCTCATTATTGTGCCGCTGAATAAATTGGAGTGTGTAGGATAAAATAACCGCCTGCCGAAATTTCTTCAGCGTAGAGGTGGGTCTTCGTCTTTTAATCTTCCCCGGCCGTCGTTCGCACCTCCCCACTGGTTCATCTCCGCCAAGTTCGACGCATCTGGAGCGTTACTCCGACCGCAAGACCATCTCAGAGAAAACAAAAGGTCCCGCACCGCCTTCCGCACTCCGCCCTCTATCCTCACAAGCTTCTGCCGGAGGCATTTCCGAGCCCGGTCCTGAGGACGTGGATGGACGCTCGGCGTGGCAATTTCGCACTAGGCGAGGACGGAAAGGAAGAGAAAAAAACGAAGAAAAATAAAAATAAAAAAGATTCCGTCGCGAATCTTCGCGAAGGAGGTCTGGTTGCTTGCAAACGCGGCTGGGGAAGGGGAGTGTACGCATTAAGACGACAAAACAACTGCGGCAGCGGCGACAAAAGGCATTGAAGTGAGGAGAGCGGCAGAAGGCGAAAGCGGCGGTAGCTGTGCTCTTGTTGCTGAGAACGGGTGGCGAGGACGGGTGGCGAGGACGGGAGGTGAGAGCGTGATCGAGAGTGGCAAGAGGGGGAGGAGAGGCGAGAGGTGAAATGGAGGAAACACGGAGAGTGGCGATAGATCGAGAGAGGCGACAGAGAAAGATGGTACAAGAAGATGGGGCAAAAGAGAAGAAGATGAGACAAGAGAGAGGGTGGAATGGATCGAGAGGAGATGGAACGGGAGACGGATAGGGACGTGAGAGTGATAATGAACGGAAGAGGGACGGGGGATGCGTGAAGGGTAGGAGAGGGAAGTGGGATAGGGAACGGGAGATGGATAGGAGGTGGGAGAGGAATAGGGGACGGGAGAGGGATGGGGCCGGAGAGTGACAGGGGGCAGGAGAGGGATAGAGGCGGGAGAGGGGTAGGGGACGGGAGAGGAGTAGGGGACTGGAGAGGAATAGGGGACGGGTGAAGGATAGGGGTCAGGAGAGGGATAATAGAAGGGAGAGGGTTTGGGGCCGGTAGAGGGATAGGGGCCGGGAGAGTGAACTAGACATTGCGCGACGGAGAGTGAAGTGGGACGAGAGGGTAAAATTGGACAAGAGAGGGGGAGGGCGCGGATGGCGAGACGTACTCTCTGAACGCTCTCTCGAGTGCATTAGGAGGAAAGGGCCGCCGGCCTCCGGGATTTCCCGCGCCCTCCAACCCGGAGTTGGGAGGCGAGGGATGAGACGCGGGCGGCGCTGGGCGGCGTGGCGCATTTCGCGAAACAAAGAAACTCGATATCTCGGATTCGCAGCCTTTGCGATGTAGGCTGGCGCTCTCTGGAGAAAAGAAGTTATCTCGACGTCACTTGCACTAAATGAACGGGACCAACTCAAAAACACATTAGGCAGTTTTCATTGTGCGAAAGAAAGCATTTCTGACAGTCGAGTGTAAGGTTTCAACAAATTGAACTGAACTTGTACTTAAAACGTCCGCCTTTTTGTTAGAGAAGCCCACCTCGTTTACGTTTTTTTTTGTAGTTCTAAATGAAAATGATTATTTATCAAAATGTGAAATTTTTAGTTATTACATTTGACTTCATGCGTAATCGTGAATTGTGTATATTTTGTTAAGATTTTGCAACGAGAAATTCATTGGGAAACAGAGATACAGAGAAGTAATGAAGAAATTATGCACATTTTTATTATGTATTTTTAAACATGCTTTTGATAACTACTGTTAATATAAGTTGGAAAGTACAGCATTTACGTAGAATACATCAGAAGCAACAGTTGCAAATATGTTTCGTATTGAACGAGAAGTGTACAGAAGATGCTATTTACAAACAATAATGCGTGTGTTTATGTAAAATGATGTCGAAATATGTTTTCTCATATTTTAATTATGTATTTTGAATCAATTGAAATCACACAGAAAACGAATATGTGTTATAAATAAGTAAAAAATCATATTGTTCATTTAAGTAATAAAACACTACGATATGTGTCTATTCATTTTGCAATCATTTAAGACCATTGAATCATTACATTTTGGATTTTATGGGAAAATGTGGAGTCAGAAGTCAGATTAGTATATATATAACACCACCCGACAACAAGATTTTACGTCTTCAAGAAATTTTTCTTTGCAAATACAGTCCAGTTTTCGCGCCTGTTATGCGATGACGAGACTCTTTGGAGTGAATACTGAGGGCCCATAAATCAAAAATACAGAGTTAAACCATATGCGGTATTCTATCTGATCAAGTAGATACTTGTTCTATACTCAGTTTATGTAAAAAAAGTCGAATATGCTGTGCCGGGGATGCAGGCGTAGTGATCTGCGTGAAACGTCGTTAAAATGGGAATTTGAGAAAATGTACAGGAATAACATACCAATTTCACAACTTACATTTATTCTCGCATGTATTTATGTTATATTTAGTGGATGTCGTACAATATGAATGTCTTATTCTTGTGCTGTCGGATCGACAAATGAACTGCCGAGCTACACTTCGGTGATCTCCGCGTGAGAGCGTGAGAGGCTAGCTTGATTGCGTCATGCGTGAAGCCTTGGTGGTGCCATCTACGAATTTCAAACCATAATGGCGACTCACGCATGATCGAGCTAAATGTTCTTGCCGCTACTCTTAGTTAACGTAGTAAGAAGCACAGGTAGTACACTCTACTACTCTCTGACGCCGTGGGTGTTAGAGTATGCTGATAGAATACACGCTGTTAGGGCGTCACATTTACGTTATCATCGACTTCCAATTTAATTTTATTTCAAGCCTTCTATCTTACTGTCAAGTTGCAGCTTCTTGGCCACTCATCAGATATTACAGCTAATATACCTAGCATAACATGCATATATTCGTATAAACCCACATTCCCGGCGACCTGAGAATCTTTCAAAATAGTGTCCACGGCCTCCTAGACCTTTTTGCTTGTTTATGTGGGGTCTTCTAACAATACCCCGTTGCTGGGAGAAGATAACTGACAACGGTAACCCGCTACGTTACAAGCGCGCAGCGGCCGTGGGTTGGGGCATCCAGACCGTGAAATTAAGCGCGACCTCAGACCGCAGTCTCCCCGACGCGCCGGCAGGAGCGCCTCTGCGCCACCGGGAGCCGTTGGGCGTCCAGCTTCCATTCGGGTGACTTCTTTTAAAAACCGAAACGACGTTGGTTTAATCCTTGGACAGGATGTGTCTGTCTCCCGGCTAACCAACTTGATCTCAGCGACCACTCCTTTATTATAGGCGATTTGACGATCTAAGATCGCGCGCGCAGATTGATTTTGAATAGACTTAGTATGAGTGGTAAATGAAAATTGAGGTAACTTTACTGATATCAGACATAACCATAATAATTCGTGTTATTACAGTTTTTGTATTATTCGTAAAATTATATTTTCTTCCATTGATATTGTTCCAGTAAATTGTTTTTATAAAAATATGAAATAACCAAAGAATTAAAAGTATAAGGCTCTACAGAAAATATAAATCTTGAGTTAAATATCTTCCATATAAAATCGGGTTCCTTCGCTGATTCGATTACAAAAGGATTACTTTTCTAGTGCCTGGCATATCCAGCACAACAAGAGAAATTTCTGCAGGTTTTGTATGCGGTACTGGATTCGTTCGCTGTCGTTTTGTTGTATGTTATCATTGGATTTCATCCGCGTTCCCCCATTGTTAAAGCCTTGTTCCTGCGCCCTCCACCGCGCCCCACCCTCCTATCCCATCCCATCTGCTTTTCGGCCCGTTCCGGCGGGGGCTGCCCGCCAGCAGCGTCCGGGGCGGGGGCGCGGGCGGCGGGCGGGCGCAGGGCGGCGGGGCGGCGGCGCGGCGCGGGGCCGGGCGGCGGCGCGGCGCGAGACCGGCGCGGCGGCGGGGCCGGGCGCGGGGGCTCGGGCCCGGGCGGAGGGCGGATGGCGGGGGTGCGACGCGCGCGGGGCCACCTAGTGTCCGTCGCCCCGGCTGAGAGGGACGCGCGAAACCTCACGAAGGCCAACGCGAGGGACCACGTGACGCCAAGGGAAGCCTAGAAACGCCATCCGAAGAAGATAGAGTGTTGGCGAAGAGGAAAAGAATATCATTGATATATTAAAAGCCAGCAAAGAAAAACATTAAAGGAGAGTAGACAAAAACTGAGAAAAATGATATGTTTTGTATTTAGAATTGAAGAGCCCGATATTTCACGAAACATCAATTATACAGTACAAACGAACTGCTCCTCTGTACAAATATTTCTACAATTTTGATTTGATTTTATATGCTTAAAATAAGTGAGAATGATGGAATAGATTCTGTTAACTCAAGAAACTTACGCAGCATGATCTTCTCCATACGTCATAATTCAGTTTTTACTCTTTTTTTTTACTAAAATAAATCTAAATCCAGGAATATATGTTATTCGATCGATAATAGCAATCTTACGCCTTTTATATTACTAGTAAATAAGTATGCACATTTTCAAAAATGATCCTATAAAGGTCACTGGGAAGCCGTATGACGTTTGAAAGATGTTCCTTTACCCCTCTTAGTCACAGTATTTTGTTAGCATATTTGTGTCTGTTTTGGCATTAATAACACAGTCACTCTGTACCCGAAAACATTTCCTAGATGATAAAACATCATATTGATGTGCTGGTAAAGTTGGCATAGAAGTAAAAGAATCGACATTGTCTGGAACGTTTAGGAATTATGCTTGCCAGCATTATAGAATCGACAACTAGTTAGCGAAACTACTCTGCTAGATCTCAGCGTGCAGATTCTATTTCGAGCTAAGCTTCTCATTGCCGACTAAATATTCATCTTAAAACAACAATAAATTTACAGAACTCCTAACCGACCTATACATTTTTCTCGCAGAGTTACTGAACAATAATCTTTAACATGAGTCTCTGAGTCCACTTCATCCCCATGAACCCCTCTTCTTTTATTTTCAAAACAAACTCTGTAATGCTGTCGGAACAGCCCCGAGAACGAAGATGAAGGGCCGTAGCTGCCTTCAAACTCTAAAGTCAGAGGTTCGAATTCCGCCTCGGGCATTAATGTTGTGTTGTCCTGTTGATCCACCACATGCTCTCCCTACAGTGCTCCATCTCCCTACAGTTAACCCGCAAGCATAAAAAAACATATCAGTATCTCTGTATGACCTATGTTCTAAGAACAACCTTAAAAACTTTGTGGGTTCCCTCATTACGCTGCCTGACATGAAATCTATTATCAATCTACCAACCCAAACCAGTTAACGAAATGAAAATACTAAAATTATCTTGTTCATAACTAAGTTAAGAATCGTTTGGTACATAACAAGACCATGCAATTAACAATATTATTTTCTCTACAACCCCATATGCCATTGAGAAGAGCTGCATCACTTCCCCAGTCAGCCCCGCGCCAATCGCAGCCGTAGGCGAAGCGGCACCGGAAGGCGAGCGCTTGGTGGGGTACGTGGGGGGAGCAACAAGCGCGGCAAACGAAGCACGCCGCCTCGTAATCCGCAGCGCGATTCACGGTCCGCTTCACCGCGCGCTCCGGGCCCGCCGTCGCGGAGCCCCTCGAACAATACGAGCTTAGCATTATTAAGACGGGCAACTCACGCCACGCAACGCCGCGCCGCAAAAGCCGCTGAGCAAACACGGGGGTCGCGGATCGGGGACGGAAGAGGAGCGGGATCCCTGGAGCGGGGAAATGGGGAAAGAGAGATGGAAACGGGGTTCGGGAAGACTGGGCGGAGCGACGGCGAGGTGAGGAGGGAAATTGCGGCAATGCTGACCGTAGCTGGGGGGGGGGGGGGAACGGTTCGCGGTGCGAGCGGTCAATGCGAACGGTGCGCGTCCGTGCGTCGGGCGTGGGGCGGCTTGCACGCGGTGCTGCGCGTTAGGGGGCGTGGCGCGTTGCGGCTTGCGGCTTGCGGGCGTTGCGGGTGGTAGGCGGAAGTGTGCGGTGTTGGCGGCTGGGGGCTTGCTGCGTTGCGGGCGTTGCGGGCGTGCCGGCTTGCGGCGTTGCGGGTGTAGGCGGATGGTGGGGGTTGCGCGATTGTGGCCGGTTCTGGCAGGTCCGTTGCGGGCGTTGCGGGTGTAGCGGGGTGTTGCGGGGTGTTGGCGGCGTTGCGGGTGTTGCGGCTGTGCGGGCTTGGCGGGCGTTGTGGTCTTGTGGGCGTGCCGGGGCGTGGTGGGCCTGCGGCCGTGGCGGGGCCCGGTGCGGCGGTGGCGGGCGGTCGGTATCGGAACGGAGGCTGGCGTCGCGCGTGTGCGGGCGGGGGCGTGGCAGAGCGCAGTGATGGTGGCGAGGATGCAGAGCGTGAGTCGCCGGGGGCGGGCGGGGCGGTAAGGGAAAAGATCGGAATGGAGGGCAACGGAATCGCCCCGAGCGGAGATCTAGACGAGAGATGAGTAGTGAAGTGAGTTGGGAAGGGATGGGCAAAACGAGGGGCACGCGCTACATTTCTGGATGTGCGGGATATCATATGATATGGCTGGAAACAAATGAGCACGGGCCCGAGTGGAAACGGACGGAGAAGTGAGGAATTGGATTGCGGTTGAAAGTGCGCTATCAGAATGGGAGTCAGTGCCATTTAGAATTTTGCACAGGAAAATGGAGGCGGGGTTGAATGGAAGAGAAGGACCAGAAAAGAGGCCAGAGGGCAGGCGGATGACGGCGGTGATGGCGTAACAAAGGTTGGGAGGTAACTTGATAAACATGAGGCCGTAGAGATGTGTGGGATAGTGGTGTGCTTGCCGGTTGAGCATAGCAGTGGTAGGCCGTCGGTAGAGCGTGGAGGGTAGGGGCTGGTAATGAAGTGTCAAAAATTAGGGCGGGGGAGAAAACGGTTCGGGAAGAACTGGGGGAAAACACGAAATGCGAGTGGACGTAGCGGTTTTGACTGTTGCGGGTAGGCGTGAAAATCCATGTTGCCGTGTGGGCTGGCCAAATTAGGTCATAGCGAGAGGAGTTAAAGATTCATAGGCATAGCAGGGAATGTCGTCAGGATTAAGTTATTCGTGGTGAGAAAAGGCGTTGCATGGTGGAAGTAAGATAACAGAAGTAATACGTGGCGGTGTTGCGGGTAGGGGCGAAGTGGATAAGGTGTGATGGTAGGGCCGGCAAAGTAGATAAGTTTGGGTAAAGCGTGGCGGGAAGGGCTGACGGAAGCGGGACATGGAATATGGCGATTGGGAAATGGCGGATTCAGTGGCAGCTGGAGAGGGAGGGTGAATGGAGTCGTTAGAACGGGACCGCAAAAAGCCAATGGAGATAGAGGTGGCGCCGTGGAGGCGCAGAACAAGCTTTAACAATGGGGAACGCGGATGAAATCCAATGATAACAACAACAAACGACAGCGAAACGAATCCAGTTACCGCATACAAAAACCTGCAGAAATTTCTCTTTTTCTGATAGCCAGCACTAGAAAAGGTAATCCTTAATCAAATCAGCGAAGAACCCGATTTTATATGAATATTTAAACTCAGATTATTTTCTGTAAGCCTTATACTTTTAACTTTGGTATTTATATTTTATAAAAACATTACGGAACAATATCAAGCGGGAGAAAATATAATTTTACGAACAAATAATACAAAAACTTAATAACACGAATTATTATGTTATGCTAATATCATTAAAGTTACCTCAATTTCATACACTCATACTAGTCTACTTCAAAATCATCTGCGCGCGCATCTTAGATCGTCAAAAATCCCTATAATAAAGATGGCCGCTAATCATTGGTTACCGGGAACAGACACAATACCTGGATCCAAATTAAACAACGTCTTTCGGGGTTTAAAAGAAGTCATCCAATGAACTGACGCCCCAACGCTCCCTGGGGCGCAAAGGCCTCCTGCCTGCGCGTCGGGAGAACTGCGTTGAGGTCGCGGCCTTAATCTTCCACCTGGTCTGACTGCCCAACCCACGGCCGCTCCGCGCTTTAACTAGGGTACCTTTTCATTTATCTTCTCCAGCAACGTATGTTAGAACCTACAAAAACAAGCAAAAAGTCTAGGACCTGACACTATTTTTGAAAATTCTCAGGTCGCGGGATTGGTTTTAATACGAAAAATGCATTTATGCTAATATGCTTAATATCTGTATCCAAGAGTTGCAACTGGAACATAAATAGAGCTAGAAAAAAATTAAATTGAAGCAATATAACGTAAATGTACCCCTCAACGGTTATCGATCTATCAGCACATACTCTAACACCCACCGGGCGAGAGGGATAAGATCAACTACCTGTGGTTTTTACTACGTAATAAGATAGCGCAAGAAATTTACTCGAGCTCATGCTGAGTCCCATTATTGGTTTGAAATTCGAAATGCACCACAAGGCTTCACGCAGACCAATCAAACTAGCCTCCACCGAGATCACCGAAGTGTACCGCATTTCATTTGTCGAATCACAAATCTCTCTCCTTTTT
>BOPP01000006.1:17801658-17829447 GCA_017312745.1 Gryllus bimaculatus | reverse complement strand
AGTGGTCGGGCGAATGGTCGGGAGAGCGGTCAGACGAGCGGCCCGACGAGTGAACTGCCGAGTAGTTGGGCAAGAGAACGGGCGGTTACACGAACAAGTTCACGGGCGTGTAGAGAGAACAAGCAAGTGCACAGGAGAGCTGGCGAGCGAGCGACAATACCGCCCCTGCCGTTCTCTCCGAACGACGGGTGGACCCTCCCCTTTTGCCTTTGTTCCTCTCTTGATTATGTGTCCATGTAAATGACCATAGACGCGCAGGCGCGATTAATCATGCCGCGCTGTCACGGTTTACACTTCCAAATTCATACTGTTGCGCGGCTGAAGTGAGGAATTCGAGCCATTTATAATCGCGGGGCGGCGTGCCCCGCGTGGCGGGTGTCACGTCAAGTGCCAGCGACGCTGTATCAGAGAAAGCTACTTGCTGTCAGGCGGAGCTTCGATGCCTCGTGATACACTGTGTGATTCAGGGGGCGCAGTCTATTTTATGTTGTTGGGGGACGTACAAACGACCCCCTTTTACCTCCTTCCCCCAACACACTTCGTGATTTTGTAAATTCGCTGCGATGTTCGATAAACCACTGTCGACCTCGCGCGAAATTGGTTTGCGTAGAATACTAGCTGGTCGGATTGTCGTTTAAGTCTGAATGGGATTAATTTAAGTGTCTGTTTGTTACTTTAGTAGCTCTTGATGATGCCGTGTACGTCCAGTTACATTCGTCATGGGAAAGCGAATTATTTAGGTTTATGTTTGTAAAGACGACACGGTATTTTATTAGCGCTATAATGTGAGTAGAAAAAATGTGGGTAAATGCCTTTATTATCATTTTATTTCTAGGAATTTGATCAGAATGGGAGTTAATATTATTAGTGGAAGACTATATATCAGTAAATTACAAGAACGCGACTCATGTCCTCTAAAATTCAGTCCAAACATTGAACGAAGTTAAAATTAAGAAAATATCAATTACGAGAACATTTCATTTATAAAGCAATATTTCCCTCTTATACTGGTTTCCAACCAGGTCACTTCACGATCAACTCGCGGTAACTCAAGGTGTAAATTTTCACATTCGGTTTACGCAGTTTTTGAGTGTAAAAAATTCTTCTAATTCTTTGCTAAATCCCCAGTTTACTTTAAATAGGTACCATTAGCAATAAGCTTGCCCTCCAAGATATTATCTTCTACAGCGATCCACTAAATATGATAATGTCCGAAAATTTACTCACAGTACCAAATGTGATGGTACTTACAAAATAAATACCGTAAATTATCATATTAACATTAGCGATTGGATAATTATCCAACGAGTGCGTTTGACGAGCAATCGGGTATTGCAGTAATATGTTACGACACGATTCGCGTTAAACGTTTTATCCACTTTGTCAAAATTCCAATATATTATAATTTTCGTTTAAATATAATTAAATTTAACAATACTCATCCTAGGAAAGGTGGTATGTTTACTTTGTTACCAGTTAAAAGGAATCCATGCGTTGTTATGCTACGCGTGTTCTAATACTTATTACTAAATTGAATTCAGTTTCTTAAAGCTTCCCTTTAGGTAATCAAACAGGATAAAACAATAAAGATGAAACTCAGTATTAATTAAACCATCTTGCTTCTCAAATTCTATTTTCTCATTTAATGAAGCCTTGAAAGGCCTGGCAGAAGAGAACGAACGATTTGGCAACCTCTCAAGTGCAACTCCGCAGAAATCGCTTCGCCCTCCCCAGAAGAGGCGCACTCTACGTACTGTCTGCGGGCAGCAGCGCGCAACTCCAAAGCTGCGCTTTCCGAGCGATTGACTGGCTATCTCCCCGGTCATATCCATAATATTTTTACGACTCCGACGTCGTCCCATCACGTGCAGTTTACGTTTGTGTTCGTCTTCCCTTTGCGGCGCCCGCCTGCCCGCGAGCCCACCGCCCTCCCCCCGCTAGTAGAAGGCAACTGGGTGGATGCGATCGAGAAGCCGTGTTTGGACAACACCCGGCGGTGACGTTTCGGCGTTCTGCATGCGATGGGCGCCGTCCCCTCCCCCCTCTTACATTCAGCGCCCTTCCCCCTTCTGCATCCGATCTGCGAACGGGGGGAGAGGACTTGGGTTATGGGGCGCTGGTTTCTCGCAAACTGCCTTGTAATGGCTTGACGGAACGGCGCCAGAGATGGTCGAGGCGGCGCAGTTCTTCGAGGTTCGAGATATGGAATAATAAATATTACGACGGCGGGAAAACTGTCGAAGGAATACTTGCTACGCGGGGGCAGATACCGTAGCATGTGCTAGGTGTTCTATCAATGCCGTTTTTCCCCGCTTATTTCGAAGGTAAATTTGCAGTAAATGTGCTAGTTTGATGAGCACAATGATTCGTGTTACTGTAATTTACCACCCCTAAATATTGAAAGAAATAATGATAAAGCGACAGTGAAGAACAATGTAATGATGACTTTTAAAACAGATCAACTATGCAGTCTGGATATAATGTTCACGTGTTGTAAAGTAGGCGTAAACAGTTGACATGCCTGAAATTAACTAAGAATCGAAAAAAAATTAATGAAAAAACTTAATATTAATATTATGTTAATATTATTCGACAGTTATCCTCGAGCATGAAGCTTGATAATCATCTACATCTGCTTATTATATTGTACGTCCTAAAAATTGTGGTTTATTTGATGAAATTTATTATGACAATTAGTAATTTTGGCTACCAAACTCAGAACAATTTTATTAAGAGTAGATGAAATCCACTATCTGATATGACCACGTATCAATAAAACAGACCACTATAATGTAGAGCTCTTATCACACTTAGTGTGATAGTGAAACTATCTCATCACATAATTTATGTGATAGTGAACCAATTTAATCATCTCACTTCGTGAATTATGGAACAGAGGAAAAATTAAATATCTTAGACAAATTAATTTCTTTTCACGTCTCGGTTTATTGAATGAAATGTCAAAAACATGAGACAGTATAGTCATTTTCGGAATAGTAATAAGATCAGAATTCAAAAGGTCATTACATTTGATATAATCGTGTGGTTCTCATTTCTTCGCAAACCTGATTTTGTTAGTTATGACATTAGATATGATAGACAATGATTGGAATAAAACTACAACTGATATTTGGAAAAAACGATTTCGCCATTCCCAATGGGAAGTTTGGTTGTGGAACCTACCATGTAGTCGCAGTCCTCCCTCGGCCCCCGCATCGAACCATTCAAACTAATGCTATTAGGCGACCCATCCATCCTCTTAGGTAAGCAGATTCTGAGTTACACATTGGGGGATGTCTGCTATTTCTGCGGTAAGTCGTATGGGGACATGATCCCATTCTCATTTTTTGTCAATAATTGTTGCGGTGACATGAATAACAATAATAGATTGTTTTTTAGTTTACGTATTATTCTAAGCTTTTTCAGTGACTTGAAAGGAAGTCTGTTAGGCTTCAGCCTGTCAGGTGTCCGGTTGGAGGTATTCTGCCATCAGCTCTGCTGTACCGCCCGGTGATTTTCTCTTCCCAAAGCATTGAAGAAACATCTGATGTTAGGTGCTTGACAACTGATACAAAAATTCTGCTAACCGTTATTAAGTATTGTTTTTACGGATATGACTTCGAGTTGTTGTTATGTAAGGTTCTCCAGACAAATATTAATCACTTCAAATGTTATCAAAGAAGAACTGACTCAATATTAATTTCTCTAAAATTTACAAATGCAGAGAAACGCCACAAATACTATGGCAGTTTGAGGTTATTAATTGAAATGCTCTCAGGAAGATTGTGAAAAGATTTCAACGATTTTAAAAACTGTCAAGCTTAAAGAAAGCTTATTGTCCGAAAAGTACAGCCTCTACTGCAGCATTATTGCACGCTTAATTTTGTAAAATAAGGGAGAAACAAGTTTTTGGTACACAGTTTTCAGAAATCAAATTAATCAAAATATAAAATGTTATAGAATTCAATGTGAAAAATCTGCAGAAACTAGCAAAAATGTTTATGTAAATGTATGTTTCTGGAGCAGGCGGTTTGTTGACAAATAATGCAGGCTGCTACTACAGCGCTTTGTGGTAAAAATATTCTATTAAAACTTAATGAACATTCATCAACCACGATGCGCCAACTTGCACGATGAACTGCTCCAGCTGTCGTGGTGGCGTAGCTCTGGCTACGAATGATCCATATCTTGCGCCGCCAAATAACCGCAGGGCCCGTCCCGGGTGACACGCCGCCGCCAGCCATTTGGCCGGCCCCCGGGGCGCGACAGCCGGGCTCAAAGCGCGGCCTCCGGGGACACGCGGCGCCGGCGCGACACTAGCGCTGCCGGCAGACAATGAACGGCGGAGCGCCATCGACAGCGGGGCGAGGGGCAGGCGGAGGAGGAGAGGCGAGTGTGAACCGGGCCAGTGGAAGGGAGGGGAGTATGAGCGAAGATAGAGAGAAAACTGTTAGATGCTGATGGAGAAATGGGAATGAAGATGTGAGAACGAATAGGTGATTCGACAGGGAATTGAAGGTTGAGATGTCGATGGAAGAACAGTGTGATAAAACGAAGTATAGGGTGGAAATGAGTCGGGGGAGGGTGAGAAGGTACGGTAAAGGGGCGGTAAAGATCAGGAGGGAATGTGGAGGCGGAAAGTAGGGAATGGTGATACTGACGCGGCAAAGAGGAGAGGTAGGGATAATGGGGAGACATTCAAGGCAATGATGATAAAAAACTAATGAAGTGCTCCGATGATCCAGAGATTATATAAAATAATTAATTTATATTTTCAGCATCATATGTAAAGGGTAAACCAATGATTTCTATATAATTACATGCGTTTAAAGTGCGATGATTCCAAATGTATACACAGTAGTTATAAAAATATAGGCATTTTGCGGACAGAAGAAAAATAATTTATAATTGACAGTAAAAATTGGAGTGAGGTTTATTTCACGTTTTTTTGGAGTTGAAAGACAGTCGTGCTGGTGTGTTATGTATGGTGTGTTATGTATTGTAGATGTACGGTTAACAAGAAAAAAAACAAATGTCCCTCCAGCCTAGCTGACGGTAAAACAAAAGAGGAAGAAAAGGGAAGGAAGAAAGAGGGAGGGAAGAAAGAATAATCAGAATACCAAGGGAGATGAGAAGGAAGGGAATAAGTAGGAGGAACAAATCGAGGATAAAGAAGAGAAAGGAAGGGAAAGGAAAAAGATGGAGGGAGGAAACGAGATAAGCTATTTAATGAAGAGGAGGAAACAGACAAGGAGAAGGAGGATGCTTAGAAGGCATTTCGAGCTGGACGTGGAGGCGGCAGCGGGCGCTGATGAGCCGGCGAGGCAAGGGAGGCGATCTCAGCGGCAGATCGCTCGGTGCAGGGCCAGTGGCGTGGGTGGTGCAACGCGGACGGCGCGGGCGGTGCTGGCGGCGGGGGCGGCGGAGGCGGCGGGGGTGGAGCGAGCGGCGCGGGCGTGCCCAGTGCGAGCGCCCTCTGAGGGCGTGTGGCGGTAGTGGTGGTAGTGAGCGGTGCTGACGTTGACGGACGAGGCCACTGGGCAGCGAGTGCCATCGCGCGTCCCCGTCACGTGCGATTCGGGCGCATGTTCACGTGCTCACTATGCACCGCGCACTTTACGAGGACCTTTCTTATTTTTTTCCGAGGACCTCTTAATGAAATATTGGGTACATTTAATATCTCAATTTCAGGAAATAAATACAGGGAAGAATAAATCCAAAGCCTGATATTCAGTGCCTCAGAATAAATGTTACAAACTTATACGGCGTGTAGAGGCGTCGAACATGATCACCTTTTGCCAATGAAATATAGTGGGGAAATTTCATGTAATGGATTTTCACGTGCGATATTTGCCTCCGATTGTTAGATAATCCCGTGTGTACAAATGTTTGACAAGTTCATAGAATCTTGAAAGCGCCAGAACGTGGGCTACCGAAACTCTGTGAATAAGGAGTTGCCTAATAATCCGACGCATATGTCACATGTGCCACTCCGTTCTATGATACATCCCACTACATGTTCATGAGAAAAACGTGATGTTGTAGAAGTTTGAAACAATTATTTTGAGGTATTCCGTGTCTGACATTAATTGAGGCGCACGAGAATAGATCAAATAAAAAGTAATAGACAGTTTAAATAAATATGTAAATCCGATAGTAAACGTAAAAGCCATATTTATTGCATTAAAAGATACTGTAAATATTTTTGTATTGTGGTACATTACTTTGCCAATTGATTCAAACTCTGTAACAGAAACGAAAAACGGAAATATCTCAATTTTGCTAATTGAATGGCTTACCGTTGCATGTCACACAGCTGTAACAATATTAACGCTGCACTTGAAAACCCCGTTATTCATGAAGCACGAGACTTTCAATTTATAAATAGACGTTGAGTAATATGTGTATCATGTTGTTGAATTCTCCATTGCTCCTCCCATCTGCATTTGTAAATGAACGGGCATTGTGTATCAAGGGCAAGGGGAGTTTTTGTGGGCCCAGGCAGGCGTGAATATATAAGGGGGTTGTCTCATCTGATACAAGAAAATAGAATTTGAGAAATATATATTTCTTATTAATATTTATGATACTGCACCACCACATACATACCTATTTTCATACCTACCATTGCTTGGCAAATGTGACGGAACCGTCGTCACCTGAGGTACTGGATATCATTTAGACAATTTTCGAAATTAATAAAAATTATATAAATATTAATAATCAATACAATTGAAATTAAATAGTACATCTAAGCATGAAGATTATAATTGCTACCTGATTACGCATTTTCTTTTTAGTATTAAAAGAATCAATGAGCCGCGCAGAGTTTGTGACAGGTGCGGCTAAATAGGCGGAATCAATGAAATGGCTTTACATACCACGAAAGGCAGGGGTTTAGTAGTTTGGGGAATTCTTAGTTTCACAGGGATCACCTCTAAACCTAAATCATTTTCTAATTGCTTACCTTTACCGGTAAATAGTGTGCTGGGGAAAATCAAATGCACTGAAGGGTGTTTACTTCATTTTCCTTAAACTGATAAAAGAACCGAAATGAGCCCAACGGCAAATTTGGAGTGAAGTTTGGGGTGTTATGTGCATTCTTCACTAGGCAAATCGACCCAAAGGGCTGTCGGATGTCGTGGAGGCCACGGTAGGTCGCTTAAATCCCTGTATATGGCAGATGTGACGGAATCAGAATCAGATCAGACGGAATGAGGAATCAGGCAGTTCAGAGGAGTCACGATTATTAAAAAAGTTAATCTTTATCATCATCATGATATTCAGCTTTTAATACGAAAATAATGCCTGTTTTTATTAGAATGAGTTATAGCCGGCAAACCTAAAAATTCCGATATGATTTTACTTTACTCATTTTCCACAAATACAACAAAGCCATTTGTTTTTAATAAATCTGCAAAAATGTTGAATATAAACAGATATTTTTAATGCGTATTTCTCTTTTGATACACACTGAATACAGATATATGAGCTTTCAGTGGATTTTTTCATTAATGTCTGTTTATCTTTTTGGTAATTATCAGTTACAGCAATGAAAGGTCAGAATGTCATAAACAAAAATATTCGACAGTTAGGCATGTTTCGGGAATTACGAATATCATTTTATTTAGTATCTCCGATTTTGTATGCGGATGACTAACGATTTTTAGTGAAATGAATTTTTTGCACTTTATTGTATTTATAAATACATTGGGAAATGTTGGTTAGATAAGTTTGTAAATTCCCAAAATTCTACGAGTTTTCAATTTTTAAGTACCTACGGTTTGACTAAGAAAAGCATAATATTACCAGGGTTCCAGACAGTTATCGCCCTAGATACTGGTACAACAGCACAACATTTGAAGCACAACTATTCATCGTGATAATAGCGGTGCATTGCTCGTGTCGTTAACACATACAGACATATTAATAAGTGTTACATTATTTAGATGAAATGTTGACACATGAACATTATAACCGTAGTGTAAATCATACACTCAGAACGATTTAACTTCAATGTTTACGCCCCCTTCCCCGTCTAGTGTTGGAGTTATTGTATATGCACATCCATCATTTACTTTTTGTGGTTATTCAGTTTATGATATAAATTTAGTAACTCCTTATTTGAAAATATACCATACGGCATTTGGAATATGTATGAGCCGAAAACGTGTTACAGTTTATGAACACTTCTACCACCTGGCGCCAGGGGGTAGCTTTGGAAATTTCACAGGGGCGTTTCCAAACACTCTCCCTATCACTTCAACGCGACGGTTTGGGAAGACATTTCGAGAGCCATAAGACGCGCTTAAAATTCGGTGCGCGCGCCATGCAGCTGGCGTCGTCGGCGGCGCGTCTTTATCGATCAGCATTTACCTTCGACATCTCGCGGGAAATATGTTGGCTGTGCAACCCGGCGCCGCCCTCCGGGCCCCCGCCCCCGCCCTTCGCGCCGCGCCCCTCGCGTGGTCAGGGCGCCAGCCGCTTCCTGCCGGGGGACGCCAGAGGCGCAGCGGGCGGGGGGAGCGGGACGTGGGGCGGGTGTGGGGCCGATGGGTGTGCTGTGGGCCGGCGGGGGTGGGTGTGGCACGCGCGAGGCCGCCGAGCCGATGGATGATAGAGGGGTGGGGCGCGAGGTGTGGTGGTGTTCAGGTGGTGGTCAAGGCTGGTGGGTTGAGAGCGGGATGAATTGGGGAATGGGGGCGGCTGGCGTTACGGGGGCGATGAGATGGGCAAGCCGCTGCGGCTGTGACGTAGGAGTGGCAATGGGAGGGTGGGCGCGGGGAATCCGGGTTGGCGAATGTAGTGGGGATCTGGCTGGCATGTTCTGAGGCGGCAAGACTGCCAATGGTGTGACGGTGGGGTGGTGACGGTTGCGGGTGGGCGGGCTGTTCGTGACACGAGCGGTGGCGGTGGCGGAGCGACGGCGGGGGGTGATGGGCGGCGCGCGGAGGGGGTGGAGGGAGGGGGCGACGGTTGGTAGGCGGCGGCGGTTCGACCGGCGGGCGATGGCGGCAAGGGGTGGCCGGCGGGGATGGCACAGCCGGCGGGGGAGGGTGGCAGGGAGCGACGGCAGAGGTGGTGTCGCGGGCGGCCGAGGGTGGAGGCGGGGCGGCGGCGGGGGGTGGCGACAGGGGTTGGCGGCGCGGTGGGCGGTGGGGGGGCGGCGTGGGTGAGGCGGGGCCGGGGCAGCGGGTATGACGACAGTGTGGCGGCGTTGGCAGCCTGCGGGGGAGGGTTGGGCGGGGAGCGGTGGGGGGTGGATGGGAGGCGAGGGCGGCAGATTGGCGGGTGGCGGCAGGGGCGGACCAGGAGGACGACCATCGGATCGGTCTGGGTAAGCAGGAGACCGCGACCGAAGGGCAGCTGCCACGGGGTAAGAGGCCGGCGGTGGGGGAGAGGGAGTAACAGGGTTTCTTTGCTGGATGCCGGTGGCGGGAGAGGCGAACATAGTCCGGGGTGTTGGAGGGATATCTGATACACGGCAATAACCGAGTATAACGTCCACACTTTGCAATATAAGAGTTACAGGCATATTAATACCATATCGCAAGATTACCTCCACGCTTTTCAAGACTCTGTGTATCGCGACATGCCGAGTTTCGCGTGTAGACAAATGATTGGTGAGTTGATATTTCACGTCTACGTCTACCATTCTCTACGTCTTGTAGGCAGTCGCATTGCGTACAATCCTGCTGCTTGGCTTCTAGTTGCTCGATCTTGCATCTCAATTCCACGCTTCCTTCCCCCTCTTCTATAACCAGGAGCAGCGGAGTTCGATCGCCCCACGGAAGCGCTGCCAATCAAGTGTCGCGTCGCCCTTTCGAGTGGCGGCGAAAACGAGGGGGTGAGGCGTGGCGGCGAGGGGTGGCGGCGTGGGGTGGCGTCAAGGGTGGCGGCGGGGGTGGCGGCCGGCGGCAAGGGTGGCGCGGGGCCGACGCAGGGCGAGGGGGAGGGCGAGGGCGGCCGTGGCGAATGGGGTGGCGGGTGGGGATTGGCGGGGCGGTGGTCGGCGGGGGCGGTGGGGACGGCGGGCCGCGGGAGGGCTGGGGCGGCAGGGGCGCGGCGATGGCTGATGGGGCGGTGTAACGTGGGCAAAACAGGGGCGCTGAGGGCGAGAAGGTCCCAGAAGCAATAATGAAATGTTGTTTTACAAACAGATAAACCATATAGACAAATGGAACACGTGTGATATGCGTGTATATATTTGAGGAGAAATACTTTAGTAGTAGTTATGCGAGGGAAATGAAACAAGAGAAACCGTTTCTGTATCTTGGTGTAAAATGCATTGGAGATTTTACTTTAGCTGAACAGAAGAATGCGTTATGTTTTTGTCAAGAGGATGAAGCTCGGTGCCTGGTTGTTAACTTGGTAATGCGCGAGCAAAACAAGCCAAATTAAGACTGAAACTGGGGCAGCTATGCTAGGCTTTCTTCATCCAACTGTCCTAACACGTGCAACTTTTTGACCGCACGCAGAGATTCAGCGCATTACAATGTGTTTTATTTACCAATTTGCCTAAGCTGCTTGTCAAAATAATCGCAGGGGAATGGAGGTGGAGGTGGGGGCAAGGGTGCCAGCGGAGGAGGAAGAAGCCGAGAAAGGTAGGCGGTGTGATTGATTGGGTGATTAGTGATTCCGAGTGCGTCAAGTGCTAAGACTCCTAGTCCCATAAGTATAGTCTATGTTCTATCACGGGGATGTGGGGATGATCTTCCCCTGCTAGATGGCGTCATACGTCACTGACCTACATCGGCATGCTGGGATTTTCCCCAACCAGGGATCTCCCACTAGCTGGTCACCGCCCTCAGCCGGGACCATCTCTAAGCTCAAGTGTAGTAGTGCAGCGCATGTGAGTGTATATGAGTGTGAGCGGTGAGGATTGGACAAGAAAGAGAAAGGAAAGATCGTGTGTGGTCCGTGTCCCGTTTGTCAAGGTACTGTTTTGGCATTCACTTTACGTAGAAAGAAAGAAACTCGGTCAACTACCGATCAGAAAAAGCTGCGGATTGAGAGAAGCGCAGGGGCGGGGAGTGTAGTGGGGACGCGAGCGATGGCAGGGTCGGCGGCGGACGAGGGGGCGGTGAAGGTGGACGTGTGACGTGGGTGGAAGGGGCAAGAGAGGGGTGAAAGCGAGGGCGGCGCAGTGGAGGGGGAGCCTTCCTCCGAAGCCGCCGTGCGGAAGGGCCTTGCGAGGGCTGAGACGGAGTGTCACCCTCACGCGAGTTAATAGAGGAAGGCGAGGTGGGAGTTTCGACATATACAAACTCACAATAACAAGTTCAATCAATCTCTCGTACTTGGATTAGCCATTTTTTTTATTATTCGCTTACACTATGATTCCTTCTAAACTGTTAAGAAAAGTAGGCGGTTTTGTGCAATGAAAAAAAATGACACAAATTCTATAAATCTTTGCTTTTGGATCGTAAATTACTTTTCACAGGTGAGAAAGAAATTGAACAATTCTGTTTTTTTAGGTTAAGCTATGATGAAATAGGAAGGCCTGAACGCAATCCTCAATATGTTTCAGTTTTTCGTCCGTAACTTGGAAATTATGTGAACAAGGTTCTTGATGTTGTGAAATTTAATTGCAGGAGTATTTATGAAGCAGTGCCAGACTGTGTACCAATGCACAATGCCATGCTGGGAGTATATATCACACAGTTCAAAACTTGGGTGTTTGGTGTTGAGTTTAAACATCAATGGATTTACAATTTTGAAACAATAATTTTGTAGCACAACATATTCGCAAGGATATAACTAGTTTCGCATTGTTTCTGGAGATCTGACCAAACAGTGATAGTTTACAAAAAACGAATGCGATTTATAGATTGAAGTTACGAATCACAAGTCATTAAACATGACGAATTTACTCCCCCAAATCGCACATTAACATGATAAATCTGATCGCAAGCATGTACGTTAGTTTTGTACTGTTGTATATCTTTAATTCGGCCTAAAAGCGAGACGTGAACACAGTAGAATGGTTTAATATACAATTGTCCAGGTAACTAAATTTATGAGAATTTTAATTTTAACGCATTTGTTGTACCCCGGAAATGAAAAAGTTGGGATTTTCTGTATATACAATTATATATAACGTATTATATAATTATATTAGTTAAAGTTATTTAAATTACCTTGCGACATGGAGTGAATTATAATGCAACACTATATATTTCCTGCGAAACGAAAAGCGACAAAAACAGATTAATTTAATTTCAAAATTATTGCAGGTTAAACAGTAGATTTTTTATAGAATTACATTGTAATTATTTTTAATATTGTTTATATTAAAGCAATAATTTTTAATATTTTAATTAGCTGTCATAGCGATAATCCCCAATATTTCTAGAATAATGTTAACCTAGTGCTCATGTTACGTAGAAATAAATGTGAGATTAAAACTTTTCACGTGCAATTCTCGTCTGTCAGTAGCATATTTACAGTTTTTATGTTTCAACGTAAACATATGAGCACGTGTTTGTTGTACACCGAGCGCAACAGAACAGATGTCGACCTTCTTTAAAAAATTACGACAGGCAGCATATCTGCGTTAAAAAAATACTACCCATATCAAGCGTTATATACCTGGTCTAATCATTGTATTTTAATTATACATTCCTCTCTGAAAACCACATCGCTCTCTTCAACTTTTACTCGTAAATTTCCGATTTCCTCTTCCGCGCCACGTTTTTTTCGCGTAATAATGTCGTGCGCGAAGTGCATTCCCTCGGATATTCCTCCAGGAATTTTTGCACGTAAATTCATTCTTGGGCGGCCGTAAATAACTCGGCGAAATCCCGGCACTCGTCAACAGAACGCGATGTAAATCTGCCAGCGGAACGTGGCAGCGTTTTGCGACCGTCGCTGCGCCCGACCGCGACCCTTGTGTCGCTGTCGTGCCGCCTCCGCTGTCACTACGCCGCCCCCCTCTCTCTCTCTCACTCTCTCTCGCTCTCTCTCTCACACTCCCAAGCATTCCATCGCCACCGCCGCTGGCGGTGCTGCTGCCAGTGTCACCGATGAAGCCATACGCGGGTCGCTTTTGGATTCCACCGGAATACTGACTTGCATCATTATGACTTCCATTTGTTGTCGTGACGAATTCTATCGCCGTACCAGATTCAGTGGTTAAAGGCATCCTCTGATGGTACTGCAGCGTCTGTGACCGGGAGATACCAGAGTTTGAGTCCCGAGGGCGATAGGATTTTCGACTCCAGCTCAACAGCTAGGTCGAATTCAGTCCTTATCTGGAGGAGAATTCAAGCGGCCGTTTGGTCTGATAAGTAGTTTTTCCTAGTTTCTCCGATCCACACTGCCGAAGCAATGCCCAAACAAACGGACCACAGACCGCGCACTATTTTTCCTTACTCTTCCTTGTCGTACTTACTACTACCCCTACTAACTACTTGTCCTACTTGGCACACTTACATGCATTTCCACGCACGCTGGGAGACCAGTCGAGAGCTAGAACCTGTCAAGGCTATGGCGGTGCCCCGATGATGGGAGATACCTATTTGGGTATCCCCCCCCCCACCAAGTCAACTTGTATGTCGGCAGGGGATTTCCATATCTAGCGGTGGAAGATCAACGCCACAGATAGGTCGGCGCCGGATCTCGCAATCCAGCGAGGGAAGTTCACAGCCACAATCAGCGATAAAATATGCACTAAACTTACGGGAATAATCAACCACTCTCCATTTCCTAGCACTAACTCATTACCCTTCCAATCAATCCCACTTTCACGCAACTATCGTTATCCTTTCTCCCACCGACACAACCACATATTCCATTATCGTCTCCAACACCTGCAACGCTGCTGCCGCCTCCTTAGCCGCCGCGCCAGCCCCCTACGGGATTAATGACCTTAACAGTGGACGCGCCCGGAATCACCAATCAATCCAGTAATCTACCACTGTACACTTCCACTCACCAACTCATCACCTTTCGAATGAACCCCTCTTCACGTACCTTATCATCACCCTTTCTCCCACCGACGCAACCATCTAGTCCATTCTCGCCTCCAACGTCTGAAACACTGCTGACGCCTCTTTAGCCGCCGCGCCAGCGCCGTATGGGATTAATGACCTTCACAGTTGACGCGCTTGGAATCACCAATCAATCAAATAATCTACCACTCTACACTTCCACTCACCAACTCATCACCTTTCGAATGAACCCCTCTTCACGTACCTTATCATCACCCTCTCTCCCACCGACGCAACCATCTAGTCCATTCTCGCCTCCAACGTCTGAAACACTGCTGCATGACGCCTCCTTAGCCGCCGCCTCCGCGCCAGCCGCGTACGGGTTTAATGACCTTAACAGTTGACGTGCCCGGAATGGCCAAACAATCAAATAATCTACCACCCTACACTTCCAATCACCAACTCATTGCCTTTGGAATGAATGTCACTTTACGTACCTTAACATCACCCTTTCTCCCACCGACGCAACCATCTAGTCCATTCTCGCCTCCACTGCTGCATGACGTCTCCTTAGCCGCCGCCTCCGCCTCCGCGCCAGCGCTGTATGGGATTAATGACCTTCACAGTTGACGCGCTTGGAATCACCAATCAATCAAATAATCAACCACTCTACACTTCCACTCACCAACTCATCGCCTTCGGAATGAATCCCACTTCACGTACCTTATCATCACCCTTTCTCCCACCGACGCAACCATCTAGTCCATTCTCGCTTCCAACGTCTGAAACACTGCTGACGCCTCTTTAGCCGCCGCCTTTGCCGCCGCGCCAGCCCCGTACGGGTTTAATGACCTTAGCAGTTAACGCGCCCGGAATCACCAATCAATCAAGTAATCAACCACTCTACACTTCCACTCACCAACTCATCACCTTTGGAATGAATCCCACTCCACGTACCTTATCATCACCCTTTCTCCCACCGACGCAACCATCTAGTCCATTCTCGCCTCCACTGCTGCATGACGTGTCCTTAGCCACCGCCTCCGCCGCCGCGCCAGCGCCGTAGCACGTGCCAGCGACGTTTCTTCCGGGCTCCGCCAGCCGGAAATATGTTCCGTCCGTGATATTAAGAGGGGATGGCGCGAGGGCGCCAGCAGCGCGTGGGAGCGCGAGGCGGGCGAGCCGCCTTGGGGCGCGGGACGGGCCAAAATAAGAGGAAGAAACAAATGTGACTTTTGCAAAGCTCGCGGCTCGGTCGCCATGGAGACCGCGTGGCTTTATTTTGTTCATTACGCCCTCGCCTCCCGCTCTCCTGCCTGGCAAAGGGTACTGACGGCGCGCCTTTCCGTGTTTCCGGTTGTCGTCGTCTGTCGTGTTGGAGATTTTTTTGTTTTTTGTGTGTGTGTGTGTGTGTGTGTGTGTGTGTGTGTGTGTGTTCTTGCTTTAAATTCGTGAGTGCGACAAACCGATTCTCGCCCTTTCCTTTCCTCGTTCTCGGCAATATTACTCGAGATAAAACATCTGAATATCTCGGGCGTTTGGGACAATATTAGAATGTAACTTCAACTATAGTGCTATTCTGAATTAACAACTCAGTGTTCATACTAATTTTGCTTATTTAACGCATTTCAACAGGAGGATGCTGTATATATATGTTTTTTATTTCTGATAACTTATTTCTGGTTCCTTAACTAGTGTACATATAAGAATTAGCTTACAAAAATAATTATTTTGTAAATTAAGTTTCATGTTGCTTAAAAAAACTCTTGTGATATCATGGAAGCTAAAAAATGAATATTCATAATTTATATAAAATAGACCATCTATTCTGAGCACTTTGAGGTACAATCGCTCTCATGTACATTATGTATTACGCTGTTCTTTATTAAAAGTTCTTTAAAGTCAGTTCCTAATTACTACGTAATGTAGCAACCACTTGATTTTTTACATTCGAGTAACCGAAGGGTGAACACGACACACAAGGACAGCACAAGCACACGCAATCATCCATATCCAAAGCGGGATTTGAATTCGGGATCATTCGAGCCGAGGTAATTACGGCTTTACAACCTTAGCGAACTCGGCTATCCAGGTCGGCTGCGCTAATTTTTTGTCTTTATATATATATTTTGCCTAATTATTGGCACTTTAAAAGCTCTCGTCTATTCAATGTTTCTCTTATTTAGAGGGTATACTTCTTCACAATTATCTTTTTCATTTTCTTATACATTACACTTTTAATCTACGAGATATATTTCAGTCATCTCGGGCTTGAGAAGTAGGCGAGGAACAAAAGTAGAATGTAGGATATATTGACTAATTTGAATATTAAGTGTCGAACCACCAATGTTTTAAATTACAAATATTAAATCCATAAACGCAGTGGTCCATTGGAAAATAATAGAATTAGTTCTTTGAAATATTTAAATTGTTAATAATGTAATGAGTGTAAGAAATTGATTATTGCGTTATTATAGAGAATAATACTTCCAATATACTTTCATACCCTATTTAATAATGCGCAGCATGGACGGCTCACTTTCAATTTCATTCTCTTTCTGTAGTGCGCTGTTCACAGGTCCCCTATATTTAACATTATACTCTCTTGTCGGTTCACCTTTCTTTCGTCCCTTCGGGACGCGCTCTGACGGACGGTGGCTTGATGCGCCTCCGCCAGCGGTAACTGCCCTTCTGAAGGGCGAAAGGGCGTGGGGTGTGAGGGGGGGCGCGGCTCCTTTAGCGACAGGGCCACTTTTCTCTCCCTGCAGTCTCTTAGCTTCCCTTTCAGGGCGCCGATCTGATTCTGTACGTGCTGTGGTCGCCGCGAACGGCGAAATTCTCGTTTCCTGAGAAACTTCTGCCGACTGACGCTCAATGTGAGATACCCTCTGCTCTTGAGAAGGGAGTGTGTCTGACGTGTATTTGAAATGTTCGTGACGTCTGTAATATTAATGCTTCTAGAGGAAATTAATTTAAATCTGAATTTAAAACTAAATGGCACATCAGAATTTCTAGAATCGTTTCAAGTTGTCGCTTTAATTTATCTAGTTATGGTAGAATACGATACATATGATACGTCTGTATCTAAACGTCAAAAGGCGTAATTTCATTTTCAGTTATTTTCAAGTTTTCAAACCAAAATAATTGCAAGATAGAAATCTGTTTGAATGTGTAAAATAGTAACATCCAACTTAATTACCGCTCCTTCAATCTTACAAAAAGGAGGAGTAATTCGAACATAACATAAATGTAACTTCCAATTAACTTCTTCCCATAGCACGTCACACACAGTTTTAACTGTGTTTGACGTAAATAAATAAACATCTAAGGAAGCAGATAGTTTTCCTACCTTCTTGGTAATTACGTATATAGAGAGTTGACTCTTGAGTATTGATATACAGATGTGATATGATGTGATCATATACACTACATGGTGTATGAAATGTCATTATGTGAAAAAAGTGAAAAGATGGATTTAAAAAGTCGAATGTCCTTGCAAGGAAATTTAAAGCAACGATTTTCTTGGCACCGAATCATTCCTCTTAATTATGTGAACTTGGCAGAATTATGATCAATGACCCCTCAAGTCTGTTTAATTGTACCAAGATATAAAACATAATTCATTTTAGTCGTATTGCAAGGTAATGATATATTTTGTACACCGGTTAAATGTTCGAAATAAATTAATAGGAATAATTGATGAGCGTCATAGCATTGCCAAGTATACAACGTTTGAACCATGTTTTAACCACTTTAGTTTAACAAATATTTTATTGTCAATCACAAAGCGATTTTATATTTAAAATGTATGAACTTTCAAATTCAACTTTCTGTTCTACGTCTTCGAATTCATATTGATAGGGAAAATCCTGAAAATATATTTGATTCAAGTTTTGAAGCATTTAGAGCTACGTCCTGTAAAGACGCCTTTAATGGCTCCAGTCTGTCTTTTCTTTCTCGCAAGTGTAGGGAGAAAATCCCCACGAGAAGGGACGACGGAGGCAAAATACATATTTCAGTCAACAGGAAGCCTTTGTTGATGGGTAGCGAGTAACAGGCCAGGGAAAACAAGGGCTTACTGGAGGAGGGGCTGTAACGTAATATTTCTCGGGGGGAGAGCGTTTCTATATCAGTTTTCTTGAAGAGATACTACGTGGCCTTTAGCCTGCGGTGCTGTAGAAATACACAAACGTGGTGGAATAAAGAATGTCTCATCCTTTGAGATTATTAAAAGGAGCCAACAAATTGAATTTAAATTTCACGATGATTTTAAACTATCTTTTACATTTTATTGAAATGATAAAAGGACAGTGTTTTGACATACACCTTTCTTCATAGAGAAATAAGATTTTGTATCCAAATACAATACTCAATGGTCATCTGAAGCTATTGGCTGACGAATATAAACTACAATTATAACTGTTAGTGTTTTAGCAAAGAATACCAAGAGTGTAGTAGTACAATTTTTGATGAAAAGTTTGACTCTAAATTAATTAATATAAGATTGTAGTTTCGAGCGGTGCATGATATTGGTCCTATAAGTGAACGGCTACGCCAAAATAGAATGTAATACCTAAATACATATATGTTTCTTAATAAAGAAAAAATATTAAAATGGTTTGATATTTGCGGCCTTTGTATCGCTAGTGTCAGAAATTGAATAAGAGCTCTCAGTAGTCCATATTTGTTCCTAATTTTTCCTCTATCCATTCTTTTGCATTTTGTCACACTGAATGCAACCTTTCATTTATCCGCCTCCATAAACGTGGCAATTTTGAGTTAGAAGAGTTTTGAGAATTAGTTCTGGAACTAGTGGTGCTCACAACTGTACATACTTTCTCGCTTAAGTAACAGTTTCGTAATACTATAATACCACAATTTCTGTCTATATTCATCATTAAACTATCATTACAGTTCAGATAACACTTGAAAATCTCATCAATAGAGAATAGAATAAGTATATATATATATATATATATATATATATATATATACAATATCTTGTACTCATCTTTCTGTAAAACATAAGATTCTGGGGATTCTGACCAAACAACGTGTTAGAGAAAGTTATTTTCTACACAGAAGAACACGAAATATCTACATTTAATGTACCAGGGTGCCACAATAGATTTTCTGTTGAAAAATAGCCATTTTTAATGGAGCATTACAATACATACTCTATACTACGTAAGTAGAATACTTGAAAGTAAAAAAGGAGTTCGAAATGAATCAGATAAAGGAAAAGCGGCATGAGCCGCACTCGCAGCCCTCACTACACCTTCCCCTTTCCGCCTTCTACACCCTTCCCTTTCCTCTTCAGGACATTCGTCCTCCCTGCCACTTCCGCTCCTTCAACTCTTCTCCATCTCCACGCCTCTCCCCCTGCCTCCGCCCCTTCTTTCTCCCTCCCACCCTCAACCGTCCTCCGTCCCCCCTTCCCCCCCCTCTCCTCTGCCCCTCCCTTCACCCTCCTATCCGCTACCAATCATTATTCATCATTTGCTCTTCCTTCTGCCACACCCACTCCGCGCCGACCCCTCTCCTGCCGACTCCTACCCCTCCGCACTCCACCATTCCTTTCGCCCATCTACCACTCAGCACTCGTGTACCTCTTCTATATCATGATACTCTTGCCCTTTCGCGGTGTAACGAACTCGATCTGCTCGAACTAAAACTCCGCCGTGTTTTATTCAACAGATTGGAAAATCTTCCGTGGAATATCATACAGCATTATAGTATTTTATTTCGATTTAGATTTACTTATCAAGGTGATTCTTGACTTACACGCATGTGTCTGCGGTCAATCAATACCATCCCAATCATCATGACGTGTATTTGTGAATATTAGAGTGAGAGGTAAAGGCTAATCACTCTTGCAATATCGGCAGCAATTATTTATGAGTCATTAGTGAATTTTGTTGATCATTCATTAAACCACATTCCGACATCACGGCCAAGATCTTTAATTTCCACTGTCTATTTTATTTCCAGCCATGACCTCACCTAATCTGCAAATGGTCATCGCTTCTCATTCCTTTCCCCCTCTCGTGCATGTTCCCCTCATTACGCTACTCAGCTTATCCCCCGTACTTACCTTCGCACCTGCATTACAACACCTAATCGTGAGAGACCCGCCCGCGCCGCTAGAAGATTCCAGGTGCGAACCTTAATCATCCTCGTTTTCGAGCTGTTCCGCTCCTCTCTGCCACCGTTACACTTTTCCGCCCTTCCCGCCGCGCCCGCCCCCGCCCGTCGACGCACCCTGCCTGGCCAAGTTGCGCGCAGAACAATGCGCCGCCGACCGCCCTCGCCCACGCCCTCGCCCACGCCCTCGACCGCTGTAATCGCGCAATATTGAGAATCCCGCGCCCCGCGCCCCTCTTTCGCGGTGTTGCAAGCCGGTCTCCGGTGGCGGCGGGTTCTTAGTCCACCCGGCCGTGCTTTAGCCCTCGCGGTGATAGCGACTGGTAATATTCATTGTTGGCCGGTGGCACAGAAAAGGAGAAAACAAAAAAACGCAGAACCCTGCGTATAGGTAAGCCAGGATTAACAAATTAACTCGCGCCGGTAAGGCGGGAACACACAGGCGCATTTTAACGGACCTTAAAATTCGTCCTTCGTAGAGTTTACAGACACGAAATGGGGCAAGACACACGAGCGTTGCGCGACGTGCGTTGTGCTCGGCTTGTCTGCCCGGAGTATTGACGTCCGTGAAAATATGGACGTTTTCACGTCCGTTACACAATACTCGTGTGTTTGCAGCCCAAGTAGTATTCCGAAGTAAAGCGTTCACCATCAGCTCTGTAATCATCTTAAGTGGCATCTTCTCAATCGAAAAACACCATGAAATTAGTGAAAAATAGAAGTATCAAATAGAACTTTCATTACTCCTCGTCTTTGGTGATTGTTCGCTCCCTTTGTCTACTGACAAAGTCTATCCCTCCAATTCATGTAATGTATAGAATTACGAGCCCCCCTTCTCGTATTCTGCCGATACCAGTGTTCAGCTAACGTGGTGGTGCACACAAGAAGCAAAGGACTCCTTACATGGTCAAGCTAGACTTGCCGTGTTCCGCCGCGCCGTTTGAAAAATTACCCGTAACCCACTGTTCGAATACTGAAACAGAAATTCACCCCCTTTCACTCTTCTTCTAAAAAATTTACCTTTACCTTTGTTCTCTACCTTTTTTTGCTTTCTCACACGTGTGTCTATTGTAAGCTTCACTTCTTGTGTCTCAATCATGATGAATTGTTGTGTTCAGTGACTAATTCATTTTGTCAAACAAGAAAAGTTATAAAATTCCCATTACCAATCGATTAAAATAAGTCTTCCTATCTACCAACAATTGTTGTTGGCCTCGTGTGAAGATCCGTTCTACTCTCAGAAAAACTTAAAATGGCGATTGCCTACGAGTTTTTACCTATTATACCAAATATAATATTTATATTAATACTTATTAAAGACAAAAAAATTATTAGTTAAAAATACCTGTGTATACAATCTAAAATTATTTGAAACACATATTATTTTAGTCATGTCAGTATGTATCATTCAGTTCATTACTTTACTCTAAATAAAAATTACTTAATAGATTATAAGTTCTTTGAATCACACTAGCTTTATTACTCTTTACTGCATATTCCATTATCGAAATTTGAATTCCTCGTACTCTATGTTACCAACTGTAAAATTTGAATAGGGGCCTTCAATTTCTTCTATTTTGGTTTCATGAATTCAACAGTTAATAGAATAATAAATGCTCATAAGTTGTAAGAAACCTAATAAAATGTATGTATAGCTATTAAAGGAATTGTTTAAAAATGTAATCGGCGTTGTTGAATATTTTTCTACACATACCTACATTACAGAGAAGAAAACCGGAGTTCGTGACGATGGCTGCTATAAAAAATAACAGTTAAATGCGTTAAATACTTTCAGCATATTTTGTTCAGATGAAGTATTTGATAATTAAAAATGAATCAAGTATATAAAATTTTTGTACACCGATCCCTATATCTTTAATGTTTGATGGCATCAAAAATATTTAAATAATGGCACGGTGGTTCTTGTATGTTAATCTCATGAATGTGAATAATGTTTAAAAAATGTATAAAGCATTTTATTAATGTTTCTGATTTTGAATATTTTCTGAATTTTCTTTCCTTTGTTTCAGGTAAGGAGTATTCAATTTAATGGCAGACATGCTACTTTATTCTGGTAAGATCCATACGGTATCAAGTAACATTTTCAAATGTACTATTTTAACAACTTACACTGTTTCAATTTATTGTAGTAACTTAATAAATGGAAAATGTATATTTTGACAGGATAAAGATTACATGTGAGACTAGCTCTGATTTCTAAAGAAATCCATAACACGATCTCCATTTAAAAGTCTGTGCATTAGAACAACTGCTAAAATAAACAAAACGTGATATCGTCATGCCAGAGGTGAAGCGAGAAAATTAATTTATAATGTGCATCCTTTTGTAAAATATGTTGAGTTAATTAAACGAGAGGTGTATATTGTGTTAATTAAACATAAATTTCTCCATTTCAAGGCAAATTTAGAATGGTACTTGGCGTATCTATAGAGCGGGGTTAATATGGTGATTTTCTGAGTGCTTAGCCTAAAAATTGTGTACGGCATTAACTGGAAAGAAGAGTAAAATTTTAATCATATTTGAATAAGAGTAGTTACTTTAATTAAAAAAATAATTAGGTACCCCTCAAATGTGAAATGTATAAAGTAAGATTTTGGTAAAATATTGAGTTATCATTCGGATTTTATTTTCAAGTAACGGAAACTAAAATATGTGTATTAAAAAACTAACAAAATGTCATATTTTGTAACACTTTATTCAGTTTTGAGCTTTCATTAGTTTTTAACAAGATTTATTAACTATTTTATGACCTGTCTCGTTACATCATACTGCATTTTCCTAACATTCTATACCAATACCAATAGTTTCAGATGCATAATATTTAATGGGTTCTTCTTTTAATGTTCGATCGAATAGTCTTCTTATTCCAATATAAAATTTGCTCCAAATTAAATTTCAAAACTTCCAGGAGGTGACGAAGGAAATCAATAAGTAACAACGGATAGAAATCACATCTATCCACCAAAAGATAATAACTCTATCGTAGTTTTTACTTCTAAGCCCCACGACATGTCTATCATCCGCCTGGCGTGTAGTCTCTAAAGTGAGACAAACGAGTTTCAGAGAAACATGTATGATGACAAAACGTATAGAAAGCAGAATAGGAATGAACTGACTGTTTAATGAACTAACAAAGATATGTATGCATACGATGAGGTAAATAGAAAAGTGTATTTGTTTTTTCTTGAGTACAATGACTTGTTTTCCTCGAATGTACAGTGAACCATGTCGTCACTATTCAAATAAAATTTCAAAATTCTTAGAGTTTGAAAGGAAAGAAGATGAGTAACAAAAACAAGCTACAACAGCTACTATCCTTTCAAGAAAATTAAGACATTTTTATTTAGTTTCCTATGCAGCCGCCCGACAGAACTCATAGGTTCTTTAATCAACCTCTTTTGCTTTAGAGTACGAACATTTTTGAAGTAATTGCGCTTGAGAATGAAGTGTGTGTCATATAGCGTAGATATTCAAAACAAAGTTTATATTTGATCGTGTGTGTCTGGTAGGAATGGAGACAAAACAAGCAACAACGCGCCTTCCCTTCGCAAAAAGGAGACAATTTTATTTTAGAGTCTCGCGCGCCTTCGGAGCGCCGCCGCCGTGATATTTGCTTTAATTGCCTCATCAGCCCCGAGGGTTGGCAGCACTGCGCCGCCCCCGCGCGGCGCGCCAGGCATCCGTCTCGCGCGTCACCCGCGTGGGCGTGGAGGGGGCGGGGTGGACGCGACAGCGACCCATTATTCGCTCCAGTAGCCGCGCACCCCCACACCCGCGCTCTCACCCCACCCACACACCGCCAAACTCTGCCCCCGCCCTACGTCTGCTGGCTGCACACACAACCACATCTGCCCGCGCGCCACGCACCGCCCACCAAACATACCCCTCCACCATGCACCGCCAACGCCACCCACCCAACACGTTCTTCCTCCGACCACGCCCCCCTCCACGCCCTCACTTCCATTACCCCTTACACCACCTACGCCTTCGCCCACGTCGTGTGATCTTCTAGTCCTCGTCCCGTTTTACTGCATCCTCGCAACCACCGACAACCTTTCTCTCGACCTCCAACGTAGTGTTAGACCACGCCTCCCGCCCAGCGCTAGCTCTTGCCCGCACACGACACTCCACGTCCAGCGCCTCCACCGTCTCCATCAACAATCTCAGACACCCTCGTCCATGCACTGCTGACGCTGGTCCACGCCCACCTCGCCATTACAGCTGCCTCCACCCACTACCCTCGCCCTCGCCCACTCACCGTCTACCCACGCTCCAGTGTGCCTCCCGTGCCGCTCTAGGTTTTGCCTCCAACCAGCGCCCCGCCCCCGTCACATTACCCCTATTTACTCGCCTCCGCCTTCGACAACAAGCTTGCTTTCTGTCTTTCTCCCTTGCAGCAGCAAATACTGCCCACGCCCATGTCTCCGAGCTGGCTCTTGGGTTCCTCTCGCCCACTCGCTGCCGAAGGTCGCTGTCGTCTACCTGCTCCAGCTCCTGTACTCCCTTATTCCTTCCTCACTCCGGCACTCTCCAACAGCGCTACCACCCAAAACCTCGCCTTGCACTTGCCCTGCTCTGCTTCCGACGACCAAAGAATCTCACTCCTGTCTTCTTTCTCCGTGCTCTTCGCCTCTTTCCCTGCCCGTATACAAGGGCTCAAGGCTACAATTCTTGCCACTTCAATGTCTCTGACCGGAAGGTTCTAGACGTAGAGTTCCGTCTTTGGCAGAGTTTCGCCTGGGGGAGAAGTCTAGCAACAAGCTGCCCGTGATTTCTCCGATAAGTACCATATCCCCGTCACCATCACCACCACCACCACTCACCAACGCTACCGCCACCACCGCAGCTACCGTCCCTGTCACCACTTCCACTGCCACCGAATCCACTTTCACCTCTCTTTCCTCGTCCCCTCCTCGGCTGTCATCATCACCATCACCACCACAACGGGTAATATTATTGCCACGAACCACCATCACCACCTTCTCCATCCCCTCCACCACCACCACCACCACTACCACACACACCACCGCTGTCGCTACCACCGCAGCTACCACCACTGTCGCTGCTTCCACCGCCACCGAAACCACTTTCACTTCTCTTTCCTCGTCCCCTCCTCGGCTACCATCGTCACCCTCACCACCACAACGGGTAATATTATTGCCACGCACCACCATCACCACCTTCTCCATCCCCTCCCCCACCACCACCACCACCACCAATACCGTGTCCCTTCAGCCGCTACGTAAATCATAGCCGTCTCCTGCCACGGCGGTCTCCATGTCGCACGATGAGGCATAATTGAGAGGGTAGAAATAGCCCCCGAGCAATTTCCCGGCCCATCGCCCTCCCCAGCACGGGTGGATTACCGCGCCCCCACACGGCCCCACACGGCCCCACACGGCGTGGGAATGCGGAGTGGGGGCGGGGGCGAATCAATCTGTGCGCACAGCGAGTTCATTTGGAAGCTCTTTGAACACGTTGTTTTGGAAGCTTCGTGCTGCCGCAGGAACTGCTCGAAGATACGGAATATTTTAGAGCTGAGACACTTCTTATATTTTTACTTCACAGTCGTAAAGTTCTATCTCTCCCTTTAATTCTCGAAGAATTCGGAAGAGAAATAATGTGAGAACACGCAACTACAACCACACACGTCGTTCTAGCAGGTTTTGGGTGACGTGCGTTTCAGCAAGTACGCCTTTTTTAGAACTATTCTGAGAGCGATTCCCTACTTCTTGCTCTATTGAAAAACAAACATCTTGAAGGAGGTAGATTTCACTCGACGGAGAAGATATAGCATGAGGTCTGAGTTTAGTATCAACAAATACTCCCCCTGGTTTCTATGAGATAGGCATTACATCGCGAATTGCTTGAAGTGAAGGGAGAACTATTTTGAGATAAAGTGTACGATACATCCTTTCAAGTGAAGCAGTTCGTGTCTTCGGAAACAATGGGGTTAGCATTCTCACTTTTCAATCATCCCCCGCACCCATAAATTCGATCTCACTGGACCGAAGTCCATGTCGTTCGTGTTGTGCAAGGCTTCGCGCTCGAAGGTCGCTGGTTGTTGCGAGGACTTGTGCAGGCCTTATTTGCGTCGAGCCGAGTTCCCAACAACTGAACAACTGTTGTTCGCCTTTAAGAGCACGATGTCTTTGATTGCCTGCAGCGTCTTCCCGAATGAGGAGATGTCTTCGGGTGCAAACTTCCTCCAGGAGAGTGGGGGGGGCGGGGGAAGGGGGGATAGGGTGCAGGAGTTTGCCTCAAGTTGGTGAGGAGTTCTTGCGGGCATACAGATGCCAGAGCTCCTTCACAATGGAGATGAAGCGTCTGCACAAGATGCAACAATGCAAGGAGTATTTGCTCGGAAAAACTAGCGAACAAACTTTGGTGTTTTGTTGTGAATACAAAGACGTTGCTTGGGCGAATTTGACCTTCTCGGAGTTGAGAAGTCTCTCTGATAAAATGTGAAACGTTTTTTGATATTGTGTCATTATTTTCGTGAGACGTTACAGTCATTTAGAATAAGAAAGTCTCAAAATACTTCTCAAAGTTTTGAAATACCATAGACTCAGCAGTTTAGAACTTCAGAGGGCATTTATCTTTTATGCGTACGGTTAAGGAATTTTCGTGGCTCTTGAGTTCTTCTTATGGACGTGTATTTACTTACTTTAAATATCACAATGAATTCTTCTTCCAAAATATTAGATGTTTTGTTGTAAATGACGAAATTGTGAGTTAAATTTGACCTCTTTGTAGTTGTGGAGACTCTCTGATACATTATGCAGAGTTTTATATAATTTAAAATTATATTTGCGAGTCATTTTAGTAATTTACCGTAAAGGAGTAAAAATAGATCTAAAAGGCTCAACAGGAGAGTGATCACATATCGAAGGATAGTTTTTGGCTAATTCCCAAAATGTACGAAAAGATGGGAATCGCTGATGGAGGCTATACCAAGGCTGTGAAGTATACGACTTCACACAGAGCATCTGCAGCAGTTCCGCGGGGAAGTGTTCACCTTTTCACGCTACAGTCTATCCCCTATGCAGTAATATCTATGTGAAAAGAGATGCAACATGTGCTGATTTGTTACTCTTAGTTATTCCGTTAAAGAATATTTTGTTTTGTTGACGACCTGAGGAAATGTCATTTTTTAACTCGCCTCTTATGAAGTTTCTTTGTAGGATACCCTTATTTCCTATTTTAAACCCAAAACTACAAACAAACTACAGAGGCCGTCACCTCGCGTTGTAGCTGAACATTTGCCTCTCGCCAACCCGCCGCGGAGGCAGCGGCCGTGGGTGTGATAGCGAAGAGCGCCGTGGAGCGAGCCACCTGCCCGCCTGGCCGCTCGCAGTCGGGCCGGGAGCCTTTGATGTGCAGCGCTTCTGCAATTACGGACAGATTCCTCCCGGAACTGCTCTCAACTGCGCCCACGAGTGCTACGCCTGCCTCAGCCGCCCCCCGTTTGCCGCCCACTCTACTTTTCTCGCTCTCCCCTCTCGCCTCTGCCTGCCAAAACTGACCGGTCAAACTGATCACTCAAACCGCCATCTCAGACCGCCCGCCCTAACCGCCAGCGCGACCGCCTACCGCAGCCCAAACCACTTGCCAGCCTTACCGCAGTCCAAACCACCCGTCCGCCCTACGCAGCCCAAACCACTTGCAAGCCCTACCGCAGTCCAAACAACCC
>BOPP01000006.1:17787943-17798281 GCA_017312745.1 Gryllus bimaculatus | reverse complement strand
CATTGCTTTCTGCAGTTCAGTGTCTTTGACTATCCTCCAGATGGATGAATCCGTGTACATAACTACGTCTCTAATCAGTGCATGCTTTTGCTCGTATTTCTTTCTCGAATATCTTCCCTCTTTGCATCTCTTCCCTAAACTTCACCTTCTTCTCTAATTTTCCCTTTGATCTTTTTCCTCCTCTTCTCGTCTATTTCCTCTTCACGTCTTTTCATCTAATTCGCTCTTCTGACCTGTCCCCTTACTTTGTCTTTTTCGACTTGAGATGGCAAATTTATTTAATGATTCTTCGGAGTGACCATATCATTTGTGTTATAATGGCCTAACGACATTCTTCTATTCAGTTTCCACAAACATCTAGGTTCAATGGCTTGATGTTTCACCCCAGCGAGTCCAAATGTAATCAAGTCGTGTTAGCACAGGATGCTCTGGGGAGTGGTTAATAGCCCATATAGCGCATTGAGCTGAGGGGGGGGTAATTGAGCATAGTTCAGTGAAATACTAATATTGTTGCTTGGTATAAACACTGTATATATGCATATACTACGTGTACGAGAAAATACTGTAATTTCCATATAATACAAAGTGCACAACAAACGAGGAATAGAAATAAAAATTTACTGTTGACTCATAAATGCTGTCGAAGAAGTACTAAATATTTTCTTAAAATTCTGAAATGATAGCTGTAAACAACTCGAATACTAGCATTTAGAGATATATTAAAAGAACATGCTCCATGAAAATATCCTTTAATTAGATTCATAATTATTACATTCACTTTATTACACCGTACAAAATAGAGGTTTCTCAATACTTCGTTTAGGACGATCGACTTAGGCTGATTATTAACTTGTAAATGACGTATTCTAACACTCATGTTGAAAAAGATCATAGTATATATACTTGTCTTACTATTTGTTTGCAGGTATTTTGAAAAATCTTCTTGTAAATTTCCGTTGATGAAGTCAACTCAGATTTTCTTTCTTCCTGTCGAACAATTGCGTCTTACCCATGAATTATTTGCGCCCTTGTTTACGCGTGCTGATGAGAAAAGATCAGTCTCACAATATTGAAAGTTACAAAAGGACTGTTTACAGCACTTTCAAACACACGGAGAGGATTTAGTTTTTGAGCGAGATGTCAATATTTAGATTTTTTATTATATCTCATTCTAATAGTGGTCAACACAATTTACAATTTTATCAAAATAGATTTTGAATTATAAAAGCATTTTAAATTATAATTTTTGATTGTCAGTTTCCTGGGGAACCGATAATAAAATATACTATAAAAGTTTAATATATTATGTTACGTATATGGAACTTACACGTCCACCCAACCAAGGAAAACAATAAAAAATGTAAAAAAAAAAAAGAATTTCAAATTCAAAACGAAATAAATTTTACCTTGTATCACGGCTTCGTCGCCAATTCAATGAGACCTGTTCATGCGTGACTTAATTCCACGATATTCATTCCCCTTATGAGGCAGTGACGAGCCCCTGCCTCACACTCCCGCCTCCGCCCGCGCTCACGCGAAATGCGGTGGTGCCCTCGCCGCGTGTGTCTGCCCGCAACTGGCGCCCGCCGCGCCGCCACGCGGACCCTCGCGCTTTCAGGCGGGGTAGGGGGTGGCGCGGTGTGGCGTATTTATGAATATGGACGACGGGCGGTAGGTCGCAGTGGCGCCACCGTCCGCCCATCTGACTGTTCGCCCGCGCATCCGCCCACGCTTTCGAACACCCACCCACGGGCGCCCGCCCAATCGCAAACCGGCAAACCACCCCCTGCTCTCACCACCACCCACGCTGAATCGCCCACTCCCCTTCCCCACACTCTCCGCCGGCCCGTCCCCCGCCCTTCTTCACCCGTCGTGCCCTCTCCGCCCTCCAGCCCTTCCACCCGTTCGCCGCTTCCCCCACCAGCTTACCCTGGCACCCAGCCGCGCCGAGCATTCCCACGCACATCACGGCGCCACCACCCTCCCGACCTCCCACCCCACAACCCACCTAACACACCTTACTTACCCGCCCCCTCATCCGTTTACGAGCCTGCTCACTCGCCCCATATGTTCCTCGCCAGTCGCTGCGCCCTCTCGATAAACCCACCTCCTTACACAACCCACCTGGCCCGCTCACACCACCCCAAATAACCACCCCTGTCCCCCTCTCTTCTCATCCCACCTCATTCCACCCGTCACATCGGATTCAAACCGCCTGTTTCATCCGCTCGGTCACCAGCACCCCCAAGCCTCTTTCCCCTCACCCCACCGTCGCCCCCGTGCCATCCCGGGTCGCCCCACTAGTTGCTCCGTCCCGCCAACCACTCGTGTCCCAGCGCCCGCCACGGCTCCCGAATGACGGGGGAGCGGAACCAGGATATGTGGGCGGGGGGAAAGAGCTTTGGCGGAGTAGTGCTAGCTGATGCAGCGGCGGCGCGTGGTGGATGGGGGGGCGAGGGGAGGGGGCGTTATGAGCACCGAGCCGTGCGCCGCAGGCCGGCCGGCCGCGTCGCCAGCCGGGCCCGCGTCGGCGCCCAGGCCCCATCCGTCAAAAGCGCGCCCCCTGCATTATGAGCACTCGTGTCCGACACTCCATCATGCCCTGGCCACCCGCCCCCACACCCGCCCCCGCTTCGCGCGGGCGCTGGGCCCTGGCCGCGGCTATTGTCCTCCGGCGGCCGACGCTTTTCGCTGACGAGCGCTGTTTTTTAGTTCCCCGGTGGCGCGGGACCGCCCGAAATGGATTGTCTGGAGGTACAGCAGTGCATTGTAGATGGATGTGTATTTCTGTTATTTTCTTTATTCCTTTCCTTCTTTTTAATACAATAATCTTCTTTATATTTTTTGGCCGACATCTACAATCGAAGTGAAAATATAAGCGACTAAAAGTTACATACATTTGACAATAAATATACCAACAGTGAGAATCATATCATATCGTCAGTAGAAATCAAACAGAAGAACGATAAGCAGTAGGACAAGTTCCTCTAAATGACCGTAAAAAACGTAATATCTTGGAAATTTATAATTTCTTTTGATATACCTTACAACTTTAAGGATAATTTACAATTTTACATTGTACACTGCCTATTACATTGTGTATTTTTGGTAGATGTTCAATATTTATAGAAGCCACGTAATTTTCTTGCTCACTTAAAGTAATTTACAATAGTCACATTTAAGGTAGTGTTGCAATAATTTGATGCATTTTAGGAATGAAGTAATTGAGTGTTGCGTTCTATATTGGAATGACAACATTGATCTTTCCTGATACCTTTCTAAAAACGTTAAGATTAAAGTTGTTCGAGACATTTTTGTTACCGACTAGTTCTCATCTATTTTCCTCCAATCTTTTCCTTCCAATTTTTTGTTGCATTTTTAGTCCTTAAATGTGTTTGAAAAAATTTAATAGTAACCTGCACAGGACATGGAAGAATAAGCATTTCATCATTGAGCAGAAGTCTCATATGCATGCAATGAGATCAATTGAGGCGGCGATATAACAATAAAATTAAATTAAGGTATTCATAGGTGAATTACCACTATGCACTACGCTATCAATATTAATACGCACTACAAAGTTTTACCAGAAACAGTTTGTATGGGAACGCTAGATCTTAATAGTAAGGAGATGTGAAACGATTTTAAAATCTATATGAGAACTTAAAAAATATGCACGAAATCAAATATTGAAGATCTAATATATTGCAGGAGGCAAATACGTTCATTCTATTTAACAGCGAAAAACGTCGAAAATTACGTAAAAATCAGACTGACGATTGGAAATATTTTCTGTATATTAATTATCAGAACACTTACCAATAGTTTGCAATATGCGCAAATTGCTTCAATGATTATCTCTGAATCCACATAACTCTAAGGTTGCTCTAATTGATTATTATGGCAAATAGAGCTCAACACCATTCCCGGGCTTTCAGCGCTCAAAAGCCGTCACTCCCGTGTCGACAGTAACCACATTCCACGCCACCAAGACACCAGGAATGGAATTGTAAGGCATGTTTCGCAGCAAACGATTGCATCTAATTAAACAGCTAAACCCGGTGACCTCCACTGGTCCTCGACAAGCGGACCGCTCCGCCGCGCCTACGAGAAGGCGCAGCCGCGCAGTGCAAGGCCGTTGCTCCGAGAAACCGGACTTTGCTGGCGTACGCGCCCCGCCCCGCCCTCCCCTGGCCACTCCACACGCGGCGAGTGCCGGCCTCCACCAATCAAGAGAGCGCTTTGACTGTCGATACCTGCGCCGAATGCAATATACGGCACGACCCAGCCCTCGCCCACGCCGCTGCCCCGCCGCCTCCACTTCACTGCCAGCCGGGCCCTTCCCCGCCGACCCTTCTCCCTCAAAAGCCCGCTTTCCCCTCCATACCGATTCCCCGCCTCCTCCTTTTGCCACCGGGCTTCCTATCGCCTCCCGCGCTTCCCACCGCCCCTGCTTCCCAAACACCCTGCTTCCCCTGCAGCCAACGCTCCCGATTCCTCTCTACCCAATGTTTCGCACCCGCCCCACCTCCCCGCCACCCCTGTTTCTCAATCATCTTGCTATCTCCGCCACTCACCCCTTCACCACCGCCCTGGCGCCATCCCGCTTCCCTCCCACCTCCGCGCTCCCGCCGTAAAAACCTGCTTCCACACCTCGATATCCGCCAACCCACTTACCCTGCCGCCCCTTACCCCCTCACCATCCTACTTCCAAACCACTCTGCTTCCCAGCGCCCACGCGTTCCCCGTCTCCGCCTCCCCGCTCTTCGCCCAACCCATATTTTCTCGCCTCTCCCTCGCCCGCTGCCCCTATTTCCCAACCACTCTGCTTTCCCTGCACTCCCTCTCCCCCACTTCTCTCGCTCTTACCATCCCGCTTTCCCACTCCACCTCCACTTACCCGCTGTCCCACTTCCGGCGCCCCTGCTTCCCGCGCCCCCACCTCCCAGCTTAAATCCGCCACCTCAGTTTCCCCACAAAATCCGGCTTCCCCTAACCGCCGCTACTCTCCACCTACTTCCCCTCCTTCGCGTCTTCCCTCCCCGCCACCGTGCAACTCCTATTAAACCCATCTCTTCAAAACTTCCTCGCCTGCGCACGCTTCCCCACCACCCACGCTTACCCGCAAACCCACGCTCTCCCCCTTCCACACATTCCCCGCCACCCACGCTTCTTCCCCCTTCCACACTCCCCGCCACCCACGCTTTCCTGTCGCCTCACTCTGCCGCCCTCACTATCTTCGCAACCCCCACCACCCCTACGCTCACGAACAACTCCACAGTGCGGCAGGCAAACAAGGAGTTTGATCCTGTCCTTTGGAGCAATAGGTCTTTTTAGTCTTCAAGCCGCATTTAATTGCCGCGCTCAATTGCTACAGTTGTGTATTCTGAGATTTATAACGATAGCACTGAGTACATTACATGAAATGCAACATTAGAGGCCTTTAGGGGCGTCAAAAAATATTTTGGCGGCAATGAAACATAAACACACATCAAAGATCGTCCTTTTAGAGTGAAGTGAAGAAATAAAATATTAATGAAATACTATATGTTTATAAGAGAAACTTGCATGGTCAGGTTACATGACAGCTAGTATGAAGCGTAAAACACTAACTTTATCCGCACAATAAACAGCTCGGTTTAGGATAAAACTGATTTTCTAAAATGATAACTTTCAGACGTCCCTTTTCTGTTCATTGACGAAATACACGTTTTAAGTCGTACGTCTAAAAGTAGATATTAAACTGTTATTCATAAACCCAATTAATGAATGAAATATCTGAACTAACAAGTGAGATAGAATACGGCGGACAATATTACAATAGAGTCAATAGCCGAAGAATCAAACGCATTTCTTATAAATGATGTAGTAATAAATATCCCACATATTCCGATAGAGACGTACGTGCAATCTAGTGAAGTGTGTAACACACCAAAATTTGAGCGGCCACGTGCCAACAAACGACCAACGTTTTTCGCGAGGCCTTTAGCTTTACATCCCCACTTCTGCCGCTCTCCGCTCTTCTTTGTGTCGGATCGAGTTATGTGGCGACCCCAATACCCCACCCCTGCTGCCGGCTTATGATTGATGCTTCATCCTTGGGGGTGGAAACAAAGCAGACGCTACCCCCCAAAAAGCGGTCGCCTCTTCGCATGGCAGGCCCGCAAAGAAGCCACTCCCCTCCTCCGAACCATTCGAATCTCCCAAGTCCCTTTAAAACACCGGCCAGCTCCTATCTGTCCCCGCGCTGCGCCGCGCCGCGCCGCCCAAATCGAAGCGGGAGGCGCGCGACGGTGGCGCTGCGGGCGGGAAAACACGGAAACCAAAATGTCGGAAGCAGTGTCCTGGGGGGGGAGAGAGTGAATGAATGGATTCTAAAGCCGAGGATAATTATTTTATAGATTAAGCTGGTGGTGATTGATCACCGCAAGAAATAACCCGGTGTACCCCGCGCGTTTAGGGGGATTCGTCGAAGGGCTGGGATTTTCGTGTTTTATGAATAGGGGGCGCAGAGCTGGAGTTGAAGGTTCCGATATATGAAGCTAAATGTGCTCACCTCCACAAATCGCGCATTGGAGACGTGGTATGGTATATCGGAAAACTACAAAAAATGAAGAGGCTAAATTTGTTTTTATGGGAAATTTTGCGAAGTAATGTGTAAAGGAAATGCTATAAAATTATTTCAACAAATGAAATGATGTACTTGAAAGTTACATTTTAATTACTCGAAAAATATTTTGTGTGTGATAGTTTTATTTCAGTATGGCTAATCACATTTTGCTGTGTAATGTAACATTAAATAAGCTATTGTAATAATAATTTTCTAATTAATAGAAAAATTGTATGTATCATGGCCATTCGTTCAGATTCTTGTATTTTGTTATTTCTACTATATAATTATCTTCTTCTGAAAGATAAATCTTTCTCACATCATTGATTGCAGATATTCAGTTATTGTGTATTCCTTACTGTACCAGTTTATGTTTTTATTTATTTTTACTTAAGTGTTGCCTGGTCTTTGGATTCACACAGTGTGATTATGATGTGAATTCGTCAAATCATATTTAGCATGCTTTCTACAGTGTATTCATAATTTCGAGAGTGTACTATTTTGGTTAAAAAGAAGCGTAAAACATACTATTTTATGGTTTATAAATTAGCTCTTGTTTAACCCGTCAGTTGTATATTCCTCCAATAATCAATATCTAAAAAGTATTTGGTGATGCAGCGTATGCCAGTCTAAAATAAAGGGGAACTTCTGTATGTAGTTGTATTGACGCACACATACAAGGAAACGAGTGATCGGTCATCTCAAATTTGTGTCTCGAACACCCAAAAGTGAGAATGTTCACAACTCGGGACAAGGCGAGCCCCATACGAAGTGCCTTACAACGCCATGATACAAACGAATGAAAAAACTAATAGTGAAAGATCATCAATCCCTTCCCCCTCCCGGTGTACACACACTTTGCCCTTTTCCCCCTCCCTGGCCGCGTGCCTCTCCCCTGTCTCGGGCCAGCCAGCCGGTGGAGTTCCGGTCCCGGGGGCGAAAGTGGAGTCGTGGCCTCCAACTTTCCTCCACCTCGGGTGCTGGGCTCCTTTTTGTGTTCTTTTCGCTCCCGGCGGCGCGCGGGGGAGGAAAAAATGAAACTTTCTGCGCATGCCGCGCCTCCAGGGATCTGCGCTCTTAACACGGCGGCGGCGAGTATCTAACTGCAATCCGATGAAGTTTGAGTGCCCGCCGCCGCCGCCCGCTGGGATTGCCTGATCACCGCTGGGGTGCGGAGGGAGCCGTTGTTGGTGCTCATTGCTCCTGAGAGGCAAAGCGCCGCCGGCGATAACGCGCACCGCGGTTGCCTGATATTCTGCTAAACGTGGCAAAGGTTCCGTTCAAGCCTTGGTTTACGTGGCGAGACGTATGCCGTGTGGCCCGGTTTTCTGTCTGACCGCGCAAAATTCGATAAGCTCCTTTCAACTTCTACCGATGAAAGAATCTATTAGTCTGGCAACGAAACAGGCGATTTGAATTTAGCTTAGAGGATTCTTTTAGGTTTCAAGATATTTTACACGCTATATATCTACTAAGCGGGATAGCCGGCTTTACTTGTTCTCCGAATACGAACGCATACGAAGCATTTTTTTGCCCTTAAATATCCACGGGTTCCATCGGGGTTGAACTCGAGAACATGGACACACACAGCTCTGGTGTTCTAATCGTTATATCATCTAAGCTGCGTGGTGCGCAGATTATACTTCTTCCCATAAGCCACATAGTTTCTCATTTGTTGAATGCTAGAAAGACGTTTTTAAACCTTTCGACCAAAATAGTTGTTATAAAAATGCAAAATTTATCAATATGAATATAATATTAGCGTATCCGTGCGAAAACTCCCGCATATTGCCCTACACTCTTCTTTATCCTTCCATTTCCATAATAAGATGAAAATCTGTAAATGAAACTTGTTTATTTGTATAAATAATATTTATAGGTAACTTCCCATGTACTTACAGATTATTAAATAAAAATAAAAAGCAATGCAATTCATATTTGAAATAAACTTTTATTCAGCATTATAGACAATGTTTAAAAATGTGTAAAAAGTTAATGATAAATCAATTAATATCAATAGAAAAAATAATGTAGCAAGTTTCCTAAATTGTGAGGATGATAATGACGATATTTTGTTGTATTTATTTACTTGTTCTCCCTGCGATTTTCAGAGTTTTCTATTGCTATTTTTCTTTTAATTTAATATTTCAACTTTTTCCCCACTTCAAATTCTTTTCAATTATATTAAATTTTAATTTTTTGTATTTTATATTTAGTTTATTTTCATTTAAATTTCTGTGCTCTTTACACAGTGCGATTATGCGAACTTCTAATCACTAGTCATTATTGTATCCCAGATACTCATGCTGTATACGCAAACGTTGAGTCACAAGCACCTTGTTTTCAGGGACTTTTAGGCAGTCGTCACCAGAACTTGCTACATATACATTGCAATCAACTGAATGTATTAAATAGATCTGAAAATTAATATTTAATATTAATAATAGTAATAATAATAATAGTAGTAGTAGTAGTAATAATAATAATAATAATAATAATAATAATAATAATCACCTGAAAAAACAAAATACTCACAGAGAAACTACTCAGAGAAAAACAGTATGCTTTGTGTCATTTTGAGTAAAAACTCATTGTTTTCCACTTTATGTTTTATTCTTCAAACGTTATACAACACAACATGTTTCCTAATCCTGTATAATCGATATGGATACTGAAAGTCTCTCGTGCGCGATGCTCCTCCTACACTGCAGTCGCCGCCTCTGCCCGGAGCAGAAGCTCCTTCCGCTTGCTTCCGTGTCCCTCTAGAATGAACTCCGGACCCCTGATTGGGGCGCCTGCGCCTGTAGAGCAAACGGCCAGCTCCCTCCCTCCCTTGGAGTCACCTCTCGTCGGCGCTTCCATTGCTCTCCCCTGCACGGTTCGTACGCGGGCCTCGCCGGCCCCTCGCGGTGCAGTCTCCCAGCTCCTCTCGGTAGCTCACTGCCCTGAGCCCCTCGCGACTGACCGTTGACCGCTGGCTCCCAATTCCCATATTGTCTGCCGTGCTCACTGCCGAGCTGGCTCCTGAACTGCCTGCTCTTGCGGCCTCTTTTTGGAGTGCTGGCGACGTCTCGCTTTTGGTTCCGGGGACTGCTCACACCGAAGTGGCAAGCCCTGAAACGCGCGCCTTCATGTCGCGTGCGCGCCAATTCAAATGGCTTCGCACAGACCTATCATTTTGTACTGTGAAAATACCCACGTATTAGAAAATAACTATTACCTACTGAAATATTAATTATGAACTACCTTCATGCACTGTTTTCTACTCGAAAATTCAAATTTAATAAATCATTAAATACACTATTCCAATTTATTTACAAAAAGAGATTAAAATATAATTTACAATTCCGTGAGTAAATTTTTGGTAGATGACACATTTACTGCAATACTGATGCTACATTCCGTGAAACATGAACTTCGTAATTCTTGTAGCTGTTCCAGAATAGCGACCATATAACTGAAGCTAGTCATCCAAGTGGTGCTGCTTGAATTGATGGCTTCTGCTTTACGATCTGTTTGGCGGAATCTTGGAGGAATAACAATATTAAAGAAACGGCTAGTATGTCGTAACCCGAACTGGCAAATGCTTAGACATAAAAGCCTTGTAAACAAGTCTATATGGCAAATTGGCTAAGCTTCCAAGAATCAACCTACGCGATGTTTTTTACAATAATTTGTTATACGAATTCAAAATAACAATTAATATTCAAAACCGAATACAAGTGTAC
>BOPP01000006.1:17702895-17780598 GCA_017312745.1 Gryllus bimaculatus | reverse complement strand
AACTCATCTAAGCCAAACCGTGCACCCACGCGTTATTTTTCTACACGTTTATCATCGGATTGTCCACTCACTCCACGTCATCAACCAACGCCCACAAACTCAATCATTCTTCTGCTTAACCGCTCGATCTTTTGAAGAATACGCCTCCTGAAACGTACTGTCACCTTATTTTCACGTGACGCATTACTCGCTGAATTAACCACTCGTCTAAAACTGCAAAGACTTAACAAAACGGCCTATCGTTTGCGATCGCAATCGTCCTATCGTTAGTCCAACCAAGCATTTGTTCACTCGATATTTTGACCTCCTCCCCTCCGCTGAGCCGTCCCCGGCTCTACCCGTATCGACATGTCCATCCTCGCCCCGACTGGACTGGCTGAGTTATTTTAGCTTTGACTCTGTCTATGCAGCGTCTCCAATTGACGGGACCGAGTTTCTGAGTCTCCACGATGGCGGATTTTTTTACACTGCCTATAAATCTAGGTCAAATTCAGTCACAGCATGGAGGAGAATTCTAGCGGCCGACTGCTCGGCTCTCTAATTTCTCGTGGTTTCTCCAATCATTATAAGGCAAATATCGGAGAATTATTGTAAAAAATGTTGTACAGACCGCGTACGATCCTTCCTTTCCCTTTTTTGCGATATGCTTTCACTTTACTCACACCAACTGCTCTTTCACACATGTTGGAGACCAGTGAGGAGTTAAGATTGCGTTCCGGCTGAGGCTGTACCACGCTGGGGAGATTCCTGCAGGAGGAAATCCTCACTCGTGTACCTCGGCGCGGCATCTCAACATTCAGGAAGGAAGGGACACAGTCACATCGTCGGATAAGGCATTACTGGAACTATTGATCATAACAGCGGACATATTCGTAAACAGCGGTACCACGCTGGGGAGATTCCTGTTGGAGGAAATCCTCACACGTGTAGCTCGGCGCTGCATCTCAACTTTCAGGAAGGGAGGGGCACAGTCACATCGTTGTATAAGGCATTACCGGGACTATTGATCATAACAGTGGGCATATTCGGGAACAGCAATCAATCAGTCGTCTTGCTTAGCCATATCCTTACAGTGCCATGGTCCTCGCTCTCTATCTATCCCTCCATCTCTCTTTCTCTCCCTATCTCTCTTTCTCTCTTTCTCTCTTTCTCTCCCTATCTCTCTTTCTCTCTTGCTTTCTCTTTCTCTATATTATTCTCTTTCTCTCTCTCTCTTTCGTGTGTACCCCAGTCCGCGCCGCTCCCGTACAACTCGTTCTCTTACGAGTTACAAACCCCGCTCTGGATATCGCGTTCATCTCTCTCGCATCTCATCTATCTCTCTCGTCCTCGCATGACCAGGCCCGCTCTCGACCCGATCTTCCAGCCTCCTCAAGGACACGCCCCCGCGACCTGCGCACTCTCGCGCTCTCCTCTGAAGAGGCCCTGTAAGACCGTCCCCCGGGGCGCGGGAGGGTGCTTTCAGTGTCATCCCTAGGCCACCACGGCGCTGACGCTCCACTCAGGGCGGGGAGCGAAGGCAAAGCACAACGCAGCATCTAGATAAATGAAACGCGCGTGCAATGCGCCAAATAAAAACGGAAATTCGTTTGGAGTTCTTAACGCAATAGACGTGAGTCAATGAATGACATATCTGTATTTAGGAGTAATATGCGTTGGGGATTTCGCATTGGTTACTCTCGCGGGTGTTTTGTATAATCACGGACGTTTCGCTGTCAACTCAGAAACGCGTGATCGAAGTATATATAGTATAGAGAAAGTTATGAAATGCGGAGGAAATTTTTTTTCAGATTTCAACACAAATTTACATTTTGGGGGTGTCTGATACCGAAATATTGTTTTTTTTCTCAAAACGTCCGTCTACTCGTCCGTCCGTCCGTCCGTCCGTCCGTCCATCTCTATACATCACTAACACCTAAACTATTCATAGGTTACTTTTAAAACTGATATACCTCAGTCGAGCCTGAGATACCTCAGTCGAGATTGACTGAAAGCTCTACGATTTTGAAAACCGTTCTTTCTAAATATTGGGAATACTTTACATGAAGATCCTGTGATGTTCATGAAATATTCTCACAAATTGCTCCAAATTGTTTCCTTAAATTTGTTATAGGGATAGAGTGAAATGCTTTATAGCATAGATAAGGTTATTTCTGTTAAATCCAAATTTTCGAAAATTGCAAAAGTTTGAAATTTTTCAGCGTCTTTCAACAACTACAAAATTGAAGATAAAATATTCGCTTCAAATCAATTTGTTCTTCATAATTACTTCTTTCATTAAAATTAGGTTTATTTTTGTGTAAAATTGTAGACTTTTTGCGCAACTTCCTGTGATATATGAGCAACATTACAAAGTATCAAAAACAAAAATTTCTCAAAACTACTCCAATTTTTTTCTTTGAACCTTTGGTAAAGGTAGTGTTCAATGTACTGTATAAAATGATATAAATGTCATTTTGCTCTTCTTTTGTTTTTTAAAAAATTACGAGAATGTAATGCTTTTACGTCACTCACTTATTTGCTATTTATATGCTTTATATACATTATCGAATTCCTTAAAACAAGTGCTTTAAATTATGTATAATAATGTCTCAAAATCGCGAAAGTTTTCTGTGAAAATGAGCTCAAATTTCCGCATTTTCAGAAACGTTCAAACGCCATTTTCTCCTAAACCTCCAATTTTTGTCTTCCAATTTATTTTCTATGGATAGTGCAGAAAACACTGTTTAAGAATGACTTAAAAGTTATTTTTCTGAAATCTTTTGTTGTTGTTTTCTAAAAAATTACGCGAGTGTAATTTTTAAATATCTCTCACACCATTAATATGCACATTTCCAGCAAATTGTATAAATTATTTCAATTGTGAGTGAAAGTTCTCAAAATTACTTTGAATTAGTTTCTAGGGAACGCAAAAGTTTTCTCCGAAAGCAAACTTCATATTTTACATTAATATTTTTTACTGTTTAGTAACAATTTTTTCAAAGTTTTTCCTAACATCATTTGTGAAAGAACATTCAACTAATAAATGGGATGTGGAAATAATTTTACCACAATTTGTAAATATTTGTGCCATAGAAATCAGCAAAGTTCGTTTTTAAATGAGTTGGAGGAATGATAAAACATTCCACTAAGAGACTCCATTTGATCATGGAGTATTTATGCACTTATTGAAGATCATATAATTTCAGCGTAATGATGCGACCGGAAAGAGACCCTTACCTAAAGAGGATGGTGCTATCACATCGCATGTACGTTTATCTTACCGTTTAAATTGTTTACTTTACTTTTAAAGCAGAGTACTTGCTTATTGGATGTCGAATTATTTAACTTGTACGTCCTTGTCGACAATTACGTATTATTCCTGTTGTGATTTTGTAAGAAAGTACTACTTAAAATGCGTGACAGAAGTGCAGATTCATCACGTAAAGCTTATAGAAATGGTATTTAAATTAAAATTTAGAACACATCGTCTCTGATTTGCAGAACAATTGCCGCATTAACTGGTCTGTGGCGATGGGTCGCTGTTCCTTCATTTTTCCCCTTCAACCTTAACGTCGCCTCTGTTATTTCCCCCTTGTGTTTATTATTCACCAGAGAACAAGGGAGAGCTCTGGAGTTAATATTTAATTCCAAAGCAGTTCATTTGCTCTTTTACTCAAAAGAGCACGTTGTCAAGAATATCTCCACTGGCAGAGCAAAAGTAAGTGCCTCTTTTCTCCGCCAGTCGTGAAAGTAAAGATTATTAAATCTTTTAATAGCATACATTTTATTTTGCGCATCTAATTCTGAAATTATTCTCGTCTTCAAAAGTAGAATGGCTAAGACACGTCAATAAAATAGCGTATAATGTGGTTAAAAATCAACTTGAAAACAACTTGAAAATCCACTACACACCATTTCTAATAATGTTTGAGATATGCTACTGACTGTGTTAACTCTGAGAGACCATAGCCGCTTAATATGTAGCGACCGATAGAGTTACGGGGTTCGATATTAACGGTGATGGATTTTCGACACTAGCTAGAAAGCTACGTGGAATCCAGTCGGTGTCTGGATGAGAATTCTCTAAATCGATTGATCTACTCGGCATTCGAGGTCCCTCCAGCCAATTCCAGGGGAATGCCGGAGCAGTACCGTAACAAATAAGTTCAAGACCGGGCCCGATCTTGGCTTCCTCTTTCTTGCTCTATCGTCGCCATTTTAGTTACATATACACTTACAAGCACTACCCTACCACATATGTCAGGAGACCAGCCGAGAGCATAGAACTTGCCTTGGCTGGGACGGTGCCCCGGTGGTAGGAGATACCTGCTTCAAGAAAACCTTGCTCGCTGACGTGTAGGTCCGCGCCAGACTTCACCAGCAGGGTAAGATCCCCTTTACCTCCCGAGGTGAAATAAGAAGTACATCTTCGGGGATCTACCTGAGTAGTTGATGTGCTCAGAACCACGAAATAATCAAACGAACCATCATATTTCATTCTCAGGCTCATAAATTATTAACCACACCAACTGACAACAATTTTCATCATAACTCAACGTGTGTACTTTGCAACCGAGGGCTGACATGAGACACATTTAAGATTATGGCTGCCGAACTTCGAAGTGAAATCTTATTCGTATTTCAGACAAGAAAATAAATGAATGAAATAAATGAAAAAATCATTAATATGCCTAATATTTTACTGCAAATCTTTTAATAGGATTTTTTTTCTTCTTTCAGGATCCGCTCTTACACAGGTGGTGGAAGTGTACAAAGAGATCCAGAATCAGCAAATGAATATCGTGAGTATGGTAGTCGAATGTTGGGCATTTATTATTTGAGTAGACTTGTAGACACTTTCTTGTTACCACTTTAAAATGTGAAACAAATCTACAGAATACTCAATTAAAAAATGATATTTTTTCATTTTATAATTTTAATTTGATTTGCTGGTACAGTAAATTATTTTTAATTTGAGCAAAACATTATGCTAGAAATGTCATTAAGATTGTTTTAGAGCAGCATTTTTGAAGTATATATTACATTTCTAATTGAAACCGTTTATGAAATAAACGCAAAGATTTCAACATTTTCTTTTCAATACATTATTCGCTTTTGTGGTAATTATATAACGTATTTTAATAACTTTCATTCATAAGTAAAAGTTTCAGGTTATATTTTATTCATTTTCAGATATTTTATCACATTGTTTTAATTTCAGCTTAAGGCATTTTACGTGGATTTGCTGGTGCCACTAGAAACAAACTTGGAAAAAGATACTAAAGTTGTCCAGGTAAGCTTTTTTTCGATATTCTGGTTATATTACACGTACTTATTAATTTAGTTTTCAAAATATTGCATATCAACTAAAAAAATATATGTTAAATTTAAAAATGTAATTATTGTTTTGATTGCAATATAAAGTAATCGTTACTTTTTTGTATAATGAACGCAGTCGTAGAATTAGTTTTTGTTTCACGTTACCTCCTATTATCAAACTGAATGGTTTCGCAAATAGTTCAATGAAACTGTTAACGGACCAAATTATTCGGGGCCACTTGTGCGCCGGCGAGTGTAACAGCCTGACACAAAATGTAATTAACAGATATTTGTTAAATAAAAGAACTTGATGGGCAGAAGCTGATTCAGCCGGATGCAAATCGCAAAATTGGCTTTAAAATTTAATTCACGGGGAAGTATGCCATTATAGAATGTAATTAAAATGTGTAATGGGAAACAATAAAGCCAATACTTTTATGTAATTTTATGGAGAGAAGCATTATCCGTAAACTACAATAGAGCATTGAGTAAATTTGATGTTAATGGTTGCAGGCGGAACATGTCATGTGTGTTACGAGGTTCCTATTACGAGTATTAAACTGTCAATATGTTAGTAAATTACCTACATGAACAAGTGACAAAGAGAAAGTTACAAATATTGAAATTTCTTAAAAAATGATTGGTGCAAACGATATATCAATTTGATGATATAAGGTGCAGCATGCGAAATGACGATACACAACCTTTCATAATTTGATAAATTTGAAGATGACACTGCGTAACGCCTTTCAAGTCTGGAACTGAGATAAAAACATGTTTATTTTCTTTATTGTTTTTGTCCTTGCCTTTTTCCATTTCGGGTCGGTGCCAATGGAAGCAAGCTTTTTTTATTACTTTTCCGTACACTCCATTTTGTACTGATTTGGGGATGATTGTACATCGGATTTTACAGCCATATTCCCTTCCTGATGCCAACCACAGGGAACATACAAGCTCATGAAATATGCAGAACACACAATCAAAAAACGCACAAAACCATGCCCGAGGCGGAATTCAAACCCAAGATCCTACGGTCCGAGATCACCACAGCACTATTGCCTTAGCAATCTCTGCTACCCGGATTGGCATTAATATCCCTTACTGTATTTATTAGAACTCCAATATACACTCAGAAGTGTACGAAATGGGTACTATATTTTGAAGAAAATTAATAATAGTTATAAAAATATATGTAAACTTATTACAATACCATTCGTCTACAACTGCTCTATAAAATATTGTATTGTTAGTGAAAATGTTCACCTTATTCATACTATACATTAAATATAAAATTAATTATGAATGTTCGTCTCTGAGTATTAAAAAACACCGAAAGTGTATACTCAAAAATGCAATTATCATTGAAGTTTCAAAACCCTCGTGGAGCAGTGTAAAGCTACAAGAACAAAATTGAACGAGTTTCTGAAAGTGAAATGTTAGCTCCATAAATAGCATAGAACTATTTGTCTTGATCACAATATTCTTCCTGAACGTACAAAACACAATGTATAAATAGGCTTTACTGTACATTTCATTGTAATATTAATATAAAAATGTTAAATAATTAAATTTTTACAAAGTATTTTTAAATTCACGTGTCTAAATATACTCAAGATTTCACGCAAATGAAGTTGGAGTAATGGCTAGTTATTAATACATTAATAATATAAAGAACATAATAAACAATTTATAATTGAAAAACACTACGTAATATTAAAAAAACGCGAGATTTCACAAAACCAGAGCGAACTTTCACAGAGGCGGGATTAGTAGGACGCGAATTCTGCAAAAATGACTCGTTCTGTGTGAGGGTTGGTGGGGGCAATGCAGTTAAGCTTGGCGTCTCTACCCTAAATACGCTGGGGAATGGAATAAACAGGCCTCAACGCCTGCCCCGCCCATCCCACGCCGCGGCACCACGCCTCGTTCTGCAACAGCACGCCCTTCTCGATGGGGGCATTACCATAAGAAGAGGGACATTAACTCGCCCAAGAGGGTGCATAAAATGTAATTATAATTTAATAGCAGCCTTCAGCGAGTTGTTTTAGTTGCGAGGCGGGGAAACAGTTTTTACAGGGAACCGCCCACTTCCTTGCCTCCCCTTTTCCTCTCACACTTTCTCTGCCTTTCCCTATCACTTTTTCTCTCTCTATTTCCCTGCCTTCCTCTTCTCACCCTCTTTCTCGATCTCCAACCCTCTCTCTCAATCACCCTCTCTCCCTCTTTTTCCCTTTCCCCTCTCCGCCCTCTTTCTCCATCTCCAACCCTCTCTCTCCCTCTCCCAACCTCTCTCGATCATCCTGTCTCCCTCTTTTTCCCTCTCACCTATCCCTCCCTCTCCCACCCTCTTTTTCCCTCTCGCGTATCCCTTCCTCTCCCACCCTCTTTCTCCCTCTCTCGATTTCTCTGAGATCTCCATCTCCGTCTTTATCACGATTCTCTGCTCGTTTCACTTCACTGATGTAGGATCTTCCCCTGGTGAGATCAAAGTTTTAGTCAGCATTGATATAGAATACCAAAAAACGTTGCTGTTCAATTTTGAGCCCAAAAATTGATCCTTTTAAAAATGAGTAACTTAACAATTAAAGAAGCTGGAGAAGTATCAACTTTTTTACATATACAATCTCCTATATTCACCTAACATTATTATTTTACAATAGATGGTATAAAAACGAAAAGTTATGAAATTCGACGTTTGCTCGGGGCCGGCCGTCTCCTGGTTGAGATTGAGTGCCATATTCTTGTAGGGTGGACCGCCCCTGCTGTTGTAGAGACCCCTTGTAGTGACCTGTTGTGGTACCCCTTCGAGCAGGCGGCTGACCAATCAACGGCCAGCCGCATTTTTTTATGTCGGGTGATTTCAACACTTCACAAAATTAAAGCAAAACTGTTGATTTATCACTTTATTCAAAATTGTAGTTTGTCCACTTGTAAGGATGTGTGAGCTGCAACGATTATGAATCGAGAAATAAACGCACATTTTATAAGAACGTACCCACTGAGTGAATAATATTTTAAAACGATAATATAATATTCAATGATACACTAATTGATAAATTAAAGCAATAAATTATGAACATTATTTTAAACGCAACTGTTTGTTAATTAATAATATGAAGTACATAATACGTCTTCTACAATCTATATCCTATCGAATTGCTACTCACCAAACTATTGCATTCCAATCACTTTGCCAATTCAGGTACATGATGAGGAATTTAATCCTATGTAGCTCAGTCAAAACTATGTAAGACATCATAACTTTTATCTCAAATTGAAACCTGGTGCACTAAAATTAGGACCCCGTACATTCAAACTGAAAATTGGAAGAAATAATGAATGCATAGGAAAATATCTAAATGAACCTTGAAATTTCTTGTTTTATTAAACAAAAGGAAATTGTACCTTTTTTTCCAACGCGTTCACTCTGGCTGTGCAGAGCGAGCAGAAGCGCTTCCTGCAGCAGCACAAGCAGCGCTCCGAGACGTACAGCAAGGCGGCGGCCGCCATCAAGAAGCAGCGCAAGAAGAGCAAGGGCGCCTCCAAGACCGGCATCGCCATGGACAAGGAGCTCAAGGTGCCTGCCCCTCCCTTTCCCTTTTCTTTCTATTCGGTCCTCTCATTTTACTTTTCTTGCTTTTTATTATTCTTTCCTTCTATTATTTCATTGTCTTTATTATTCATTCTTTCTAATATTTTTCATTTTTCTTTACGTATTTACTTATTCGTTTCTTTTCGGTTTTTCTCGTTATGTTTTTCACTTGCTTCTCATTATTATTTCCCTTTCATTCTACATTTGTTTCTTGTACTCTTCTTTTATTTATTTCCCTTATTTTATAATTTTGTTCTTCCCTATTCTTTCTCTTTATTTTTTTTTAATGTAGCTTCTTTCCTTTGCTTAACTTCATTTTCTTTTGGGCTGTTCTTTTATCAGTAGCACTGCATTGTCTAATGTCTTAAATTATTATCGTTAATTTAATTCTATATTTTAACCCATGTTTTTAACTTTTTCAGAACATGCAAGTTTTGGAAGAAGAGAAGTCAAAACTTGACGCATTCTGTGAACAGAGTCTTAAAACGGTAAGGAAATGGTGATATACTCTAAGAAAACTATCACTGAATTATATTTTAAGAGACGTATGCCATCTGCCTCAACGTGATCAGATCTTTGTCATTATAAACTTGATCAAAATGTTTCATGAATAGCTTGAGCCTATTAAAAGCATCTCTTTGCTTATCATTTTCCCAGATACCATTTTTCACTCTGTTATATGCATTGCGTTTCATTAAAACGTGAATTCGTCTTCCTAATTTGAGCCAAATAGAAAAATATCTAATGATTCATCAGCATGTGTTTGAAGGTGTCATTAAAAATCTGGAGCATACTTTAAACAAAATTTAATTCCTAGTAGTTCACATTTTAACGGGGCATGACACAAAAGTGGTAAAATGCTTCTTTTTTTGAATGTTTGAAAAATCTCATCTCGGATCGTTATTACGCGAACCTTCATACATACCTCCAGCGTGTTTTTTTCCTATTTCGCCGATTATTGGAACTACCCCATGTTATTTTCCCCTTCATCTAATTTACTCAACTTCAAATCAGAAATGATCTTGTCCATGAGATGCGAGTTCCTCGTTGCGTTGGCCGTCACGCCGAGTGGCGGGTTCAAAACACCCCCTTATCTCGAATCGTCATTACTCGAACCGTCATACCACGAGCGTATTTTTCTTTCCTTGGACACAGGTTATTCGAAGTATCCGCCTGTTATTTTCCCCTTCAACCACTTTCTTCCACTTACAATCAGGAATAATTTTGTTCAGGAAAGGGAGAGTACGAAAGGTGGTTCCCTGGGGAAGATCATTACGCAAGAACGACGGTGAAAAACCTCTGTTTTGAGTCGTCATTATTCCAATCTGCATAACTCGAAACTTATCATACCTCGAGCATGTTTTTCCCCTTGACCACCTGTTATTCGAAGTATCCCCTTGATCCCCTTTATGCTGATTCGAGGAGTGCTACCGTTGTTGAGAGGGAGTTGCTGTCGCAGGCCATGACGCAAGAGCGGCGGCGCTACGGCTTCGTGCTGGAGCGGCAGTGCTCGCTGGCCAAGCACTACCTGGCCTACCACACGCTGGGCAGCTCCACCCTGCAGCGCCACCTGGACGGCTGGCAGGACGTGGCCGGCACGCGCGAGTTCCTGCCCGAGGCCATCGAGTCCGTGCTCGCCAGCCGCCTCAGGGTGAGTCCATTCCTCAGACGCTGCTGGGCAGCTCAAGTCTGCGTTGATGCAACCGAAGGCTTCCGCGGACAGGGTCACGTGAAGGCTCTCGGCTGTCCCGGTGACGCCGCGACAAGGGTACTGATGCCGATGATTCGAGCCTCATAACGTGGTCGTCTTCATTTAAGCCCCACGATATGAGGGTCGAAACGTCAATATCATTGCTCTCGACCGGCAACTTTGCTAAATGAATTAAATAAATTGCTGGATCTTTAACCAAATGAATTTGTTTTCATTTTGTAAATATATTGTAGATAATGAAAACTTATTTCACTGACATGGATGAGTTCGTATCTCGGCACAATCACCTGCAAGTATTTTACATGAATCCAATAGTTACAAGTAATTTTTTTAAATAATGCAATCGTAAAAAATTAAGAGCATTTAGAAACTGGTGCTGAGAGACTCGTTTTTAATAATAATACAAACTATAAATGGAAAACAAAATATTATCTTAATCAACAACAGGAACTGAAACTTCATTTTATCTATAGCAGATTTGCTTTGAAAGTAGTGTTTATTTCATTGGAACTATTTTTCAAATAAATTCTTGCCAAACATGCTCATTTCCATCTGTATTCAGAATTAAATTTGTGTGTGGGGTAGGGTAGCGATCCCAGAATTTAAAAAACACATCTCCCTGTAGTACGTCACACACAGTTTTTAAGTGTTTTCGACGTTAAATAAATAAGTATTTAAAAAAAATTATTTCTGCTCGACCGGAAATCCTTCAGCAGCCGAGTACGATACATTGAGAGTACATTAAATAATATTGTCACGATCGATAGATGAATACATTGAGTACATTATATATATATATATATATATATATATATATATATATATAATATATATATATATATACGTGTACATGTAGATTCAATTGATTGTGGATTAAATCTTCCAGCCATATCAGGATACCTGATGGTCAGGAAGGGGGGAAGAACTGTCGCCGGCAGTTTTCACTTCAGACTGTCGCGGTGAGGATTTTAGTATTCGCGGTTTCGAAACGCCCGTCCTAAGGGAATCGAGGCAAGCGCCGCTTTGTCCTTGTTTGTGAATTGAATTGAATTGAATTTGCTTTATTTTACGTGGCGAGACTCGGGCCATCAAGCCCGCTCTTCCGTCTGACCACACCAATTTCGCTACGTTCCTTCCTCAACTAGCAGCAGAAAAGGAGGTATTTCTTGAGCGAGAAACAGGACGATTTGAATTTAGCTCAGATGATACGTCATTTAGGCTTGAGAATCTTTACACGCAAGTAAATCTACTAACATGGGACCGCCGGCTTTACTTCCCCTCCGAAGGAAGGCGTACGAAGGATTTTCTCGCTCTCAAAAACACACTTGTGTGCGCAGCAAGTGAGCTTCTGGGGCGACGAGGACGCGTACGCCAGCCCGCGCAGCCCCGACGTGGAGGAGGACCGGCTGTCGCTGGCGTCGCAGCTGCGCAAGACCAAGTCCATGGACGCGTCGTGCCTGGACGTGCGCTGCATCAACGAGGCCGCCAGCCCGCTCAAGCCGCTCTCGCGCGCAAAGTCCGACTTCAACCTGGCCGCCTCCACGCACTCGCTCGCTCAAGGTGAGTCTCCATAACCAACCCTGAATTACTCGAAGATTCGAAAATTTATCCTGCTTCACAGGAACTCCTGTCTCGGAAATTGTCATAAATATAACCCCGATCATTCGAGTCTTTGTGACTCGAAACTTTTTGTTTTTTCAAGCTTTCGTATCCCTAACATTCTTAACACGAACTGTCTTACCTCTTATCTTTATAACTGTAATCGTCATTGTAACTGGAGTTTTCATAACTAAAATCTTCCTAGTACCGACATTTATAACTCTTAGAAATGGAAACCTCAGGAATTGAACCTGAATTCCTCACTTTTTCAGTAATTGCACTGTCTCTTGAAGTATTTAAAGTTTCACTCACCCGTATTGACACATTCTAGTTTGTAGACAGTTATTTTGCAAGATTATTTAAAAGAAACAAATTCAAAGTTTATGAAAACGTCAACATGTTTATTCACATCAAAATTTCATAAGTTTAATTCTACACTTTCTTCGATAGTAGTTTCCAACAGTTAGTTTGACAAACGTCTAACTGTCAAACTCTACTTGTGGCCCTACGCGTTTCGAGTCTGTGAGGTACCTTCATCAGGTGTATTCTCTCTAAAATTAATACAACTTTAAATTCAGTATTAAACAGAAGTCCCCACTATGTGACTGACATTGAAATGTTTAGTGTCTACAAAAATTCTGATTTGATTATTGGAAAATATTCTTCTAATTCACTAATGATTGGACTATCAAATTTAAATACTTATTACAATATGCTAGATAATAAAAGTAGACAAGAAGGTCAACAACCAAATACACTTACTCAGAGTTTCGAAAATTAATTCTGCTTCACTGGAGCTCCTGTGATTGTAACTGACATAATTATAACCCCATCATTAGAGTATTTGTAACTCAGAACTATATAAAAACATTTATTTTTTAAACTTTCGTATCTCCAACATTCTTAACACGAATTCCCTGAACTCGAGTTTTCATGCCTCTAATCTTCATAGTACCAACCTTTATAAATCGAGCCTTCGTAACTCGAACCTTTCCACCGTGCGTGTTTCTTTCCTCTCATCATGTTTTACCAGAATTTCCTGATGTCACGAAGTTTTTTTCCTCTTCATACAATTTACTACACTTAATAAAAAATATATTTTTTAAAATTTGCTTATTTTGAAATACTCGATATGTTATGCAGTTTTACATGTGAAATAATCACTTTATAAATGTCTTTCATATATTTCTGTCAATGTAAGAAGTTTTAATGAATATTAAATTGAAACTGCAACGTCGTCGATTGCGGGGACTTAAAAGGGCTTTTATTGCTCATGCATTTTACATAAAGTACTAAGCTCAGAGAAGAGACCCACTTCTCATAACAGCCATTTAAAACATCATGAGTGTAACATTATTTTTAAAAAAGTGAGTATGTACTCGAAAAGTGAGCATATATTTCATTAACACTCAGTGTTGTTAAAATGAACGCAGGAATAAGATTGTGTGTCCTGGGAAGTTAATATTTTTGTGAATTAATTCGAGTATTTAATAAGTATTTGTAAGTAAAAATACTGATACATCTGGAGGAAACAGATTTTTTACAATATAACGAGGAACATTATTGCATGTGTTAATTGTGAAATGAATTCATTCAGTTATACAACATGCTTCGGGAAGTACCCCATCACCTTTTTTGTTTGGTGCATCATCACAAATTGTGTCGGTTTCTTTGTGTCTTTCAGTGTAAAAGATGCAATGCTTTTGGAATCAGGTGCCGGAAAGGACAGCGATGTGTTGTGCGTTTCAGAGCCGGAGACCCCGACTCGCCCCAAGTCGATGGCAGCGCCATCTGAGCCCCTGATCGCACGCGCACTCTACGCATACCTGTCCAGCGGCGACAACCAGCTCAGCTTCCTCGAGGGCGACGTCATCACTCTTATAGGTACGCTCCCCAGCGCCCCTTCTACCATCACCTCCATCCGAAATCCGAATACAGGCCGTTGTCACTTCTTTTGAATTGAATTGGAATTTGCCTTATTTTACGTGGCGAGACTCGGCCATCAGGCCCGCTCTTCCGTCTGACCAGCGCAAATTTTGCTAGCGCTTCTTTCATCAACTATCGGAGAAAGGAGGTATTTCTTGGGCGAGAAACAGGCGATTTGAATTTAGCTCAGGGGCGGTCATTTAGGCTGGATGATTTTTACATGCAAGTAAATCTACTAACATGGGACAGCCGCTTTTTGCTCCCTCCGAAGGAAGGCGTCGAAGGATTTGTCCGCCCTAAAAATCCACGGCTTCGATCGGCTTTGAACCCTCGAGGTTGGGTATAACAGTCCGGTACGCTAACCATCACACCATCGCCGCCGCTTCTTCTCCTTCTTCTCCTCCTTCTCCTTTAACGGGCTTCTTCTCCTTTAACGGGCAAAAAGTTCCGGGTTTTCTGCTTTTTCAAGTAGATCTTTCAAACCGCCTTACCCGGAGACTTAGAAACCGGTACCCTCTCGATGCCTTCCTCACGTATCACGTGGAAGTATCACCAAATCAATTGCAGGTGCTTGATTGCGTTTGTCGTTTCGATATTAAATTGTGCTATTTTTATCGACTGTTTGTCAGTATTGTGTTATGAATTTTGTGTTCAACTAACATCTGAAAGAGTTAAACGGCTGACCGACGTAAAATCAAGCTCTAAAAATAATTGTTTGTTCTATTATAAAATAAGTTTCCTTCGTAAGGTAGATATATCAGAGGAACAACCTGAAGCGGAATGCCCGAGATACCATCACTTGGTAACTCTGTAGATGTGTTCACTGTAGTTATACGTCTGGAAAGGTTGGACGTAACTTAAATAGCAAAAACTCAAAGTTCTTTTCATGAGATTGCATCATTTGTTCTGATAATTCAATATGTTGGATTAAGGGAGATCGAATGCGCTAGCCAAGTGTATTCAGTTGGATGAACCCGGTATATTCATTTCGAAAGTATATGTAGATTCTTTGTTATTTCAAGTAAACATAAATGGTAACTGACGCAATTAACTACAATCAACTCAACGAGAAGTCGCTTCGTGTACGCTGAATGCTGTTATTATACTTTGTTGCCCTGCAGTATAGAGCGATGAAGTTATTTAAATTATGTGGCTTCACACGAAGGAAATCGAAGATAGAATTTTCAAAAAGCCATACATATGTAGTATAATTACCTCAGAAATTCCCGGTTGTATTGTAAAAAATGATCTATTTTCATTAATTATACCAAATTTAGTTTTAAATTTTGAGATGTATTTTTTACGTTAACTTCACAAATGTCACAAAAAATGTTTATTACTGTAAATTATTCCCCTACAAACTCTCTATTCACATTTGGCACTCGATTTTTAGAACACGAACTAGTACTTAATACATGAAAGTTATCGGAGCCTACAACAATTACAATGTTTCGACTTTATTTTCCCTTTGGAAGCGAATTAAAGACCATTCAGTATAAAGCCATACCCCTGCATTTCTTTGCGCGCGCCGTGCAGCGCGCGAGTGTGCGGCGGGTTGCCTTCTTGGCGTGACAGGCGCTTGCGCTGCGCTGTTGCAGGGGAGCGCAACAAGGGCTGGCAGTTCGGGGAGAACCTGCGCACACAGGCAAGCGGCTGGTTCCCCCTCGCCTACACCGAGATGCTGCTCGACGACCAGCCCTCTGGGTGAGTGCACGCATGCACGCACACACATCTGATTTTTTTCCTTCTGACTTCAATATTAAGACGTCTTCGAAATCAAGCCGACAGAGATATGGAGAGATCTGATTGTAACTGCGCGTGTGCCCTGAAATTTCCTATGTGAATAATATCGCGTATAATGTCAAGAAAAGTATTTTTTAAAATTTTTTGCTTCCCAAAACCCATAAATTACTAGATACATTTAATATATTTCAACCATTTGCAAGTGATTGCTTTTTAAAACGTAATGTTGGCTTATACAATAGATATTCCGCATTGCAGAAAAATCATTAAAAAACAAGAGGTACATATCCTAATAAAGATCCCTAGGCACGTACAGAGATGAACGTTAAGGGACAAAGAAGAAACCTAAGGAACTTTCTGAAGCATACCATAAGTTTCGGTTTAAAAATATATTTTATGTCGAATGTTAAGACATAAGCGAAGGTACATCCTAAAGTACGTCTTCGGCAAATTTTCAACCATACCTGAAGCATATTCTAAGATTCATCTTAAGAAAAAGCATAAATAAATTGTATGACATTTACGGCGTACCCCAAGGTACGTTGTAAGACACCCCACGATATTCTAGGATCCATGCTAGAGCATAGACATAACCTTAAACGCATCCTAAGGCCTATCCTAAGCCTTATTCGCCACGTTCGCAGCTCGCCGCACCGCGTGCAAAGCGGTGACTGGGCCACGTCGGCCGCCACGACGCCGGCCACGCCCACCAACGGGCTGTCTGCGGGCTTCGCGCCGTCGCCGGTCTCCTCCTCGTCCTCGTCCGGCGGGGGCGGCACCGGCGCCATGGCCGCTGCCGTCGCCGCCGCCGCCTCGGCCTCCGCCGCCGCCGCCGAGCGAGCCGCTCCGGCGCCGCCGCGCACCGCAGGCGCAGCCGTGCCCTCCTGGCCGGCCAAGGCCCCGACGGCCCGCGCCCCGGCTCGTCACCATGTTCGGAGACACGCTGCTGCACCGCGGCGCCTCGCGCAAGGTCAGTCAAGCTCCGAGAAGGATTGGAGAAATTAGAAGCAGTCGACTACATTGTCACTTTTTGTCTGGTTTATTTCCGCACTATTCACTCACATTCTCATTTATCCTCTCATTATTCCACTCTTTGACCCGTTTTATTCTTTTACTCACTAAATCATTGTCCTGCTCATTTACTCATCACTTTTTTACTCACGTATTTTAACTCAGTCACTCTCTAACTCATTACTGGTTCTCTCATTCAACGTTCTCTAACTCATTACTTCGCACATTGATACTCTCTAATTCAGTATTTCTCTCACTCACTCTTTTCCTATGCTCACTCGTTCACCACTCTCACTCGTTCACGGCGCTCATTTGTCTCTCTTCATACGCTCACTCGTTCATGCTGTCATTCGTTCCGCTGTCACTGTTCCTGCTGTCACTCTTCACGCATCATTCATTCACGATCTCACTCATTGACACGCTCACTCGTTTACACTCTCATTCGTTCACAGACTCATTTGCTCACACTCTCACTCGTTCACAGATCACTCGTTCAAACGTCACTCGTCACTTGCCCACATGGCATACTTTTCTCAAAACGTTTCGTTGCGCCTTCATCGGAAGCGTGGCGTGTGGTTTCGCAGACGCGCTGGGCGCGGCCGTCCGGCACGCCGGTCCGCCGCCGCCGCAGCCGGCCGCCGTGCCCGCCCCGCGCGTGCCGCCCGCGCACTCCCACTCGCAGTCGCAGGCCGCCGCCGCTGCCGCCGCCGCCGCACGGCCCGGGGGCCGGCGCGGGGCGCCTGGCGGCGGGGGCGTGCGGTCCGGGGGGGGGGGGGGGGGGGCCGTGGGCGTGCAGGGGCCGAGCGGCGCGTGGGCGCGCGCGCCCCGCCCCCCATGCCGCCGCTGCCCTCGCTCCTGGGCAACAGCAAGCGCGGCGGCGCGCCCGGCGCCGTGGGCAGCGCCAGCCTGCACAGCAGCAACGACAGCGGCTTCAGCAACGAGCCACCCCCGCAGCCCGAGGTCGACTACTCCGACGACGAGAGCGCCAGGTGAGATTCGGTCTCTCTCTCTCCCTCTCTTCACTCTCGGTTGCTTAGCATTAACCGTCTCATTACGAGAGAATCGGACTCTCTTGTACTCTCGTGCTCTTGCTTTTAAGGCACCCATTTTCTTAAGCATGTTCAAGCATGTCGTATCTTCATGTGATATCTTCATTTTGTTCCCTGCCAAACTAAATTTCTCTATTCCATATAATCTGCAGAGGTCCTTTTTTTTCTTTGCTTTCAAGCCTTTTATTTTACCAACAATGTCCACGTATTTGTGCCCTCTGCAATTTGTTCTCTTCCACTCTGCGTTGCTGCTTGCCAAAGAATCGACTGTCAAAGCGCCTTGGAGGACACCCTGACATTCTTGTACTTTATAATCTCTTATTTTCTTCTCGTAAAACCGTCTTGTTATATGACTGAACGAAACCAAACAGAGGAACGAAACACCGCTCTTAACTGCCAGCGTCAGTTAGCATTTACAGTCCGCCGTCCATTAAGCACCATCGAAACAAATGAGTTGCAGCTTAAGATGGTGGATGAAATCTCCCGCAAGAAAACGTGTAACGTCTTTTGAAGATTTTTTGTGGCCGGCCGACATCACAATAATAGAGATGATTAATTTTTAATCGAGTTGATTATTTGATTAGATAATATCTCCGTTTACAAAGTTCATTCGCGTCATTTATTTTTATCACATCGGCCTAGTGATATTCACTATAACAACGTCGAAGCATTTCCTGACTTAAGTTCGTTCCATATACTTCTGGATGGATCCTTAACATAAAATCTTCGGCGAAAGCTCCTTGAAGTATATGTTGTATTCACGTTCCCTTTGCAAGATTCTAATATCTCCTGTTTTAAAGATCCAAGAAATTTTTTTTCTCTCATTTCTGTCTCTCATTAGTCTTGATAAGAACTTTTCTTCCCACAAAATCTGCGACATAAGCGCTAGAATGTTACGCCAGAGTCAGAAAGAATGCCGGTGTCTGCTTTTCTTCCTGGCTCTACTAATAACTCGTACTGATTACCTCATAGTAATTCACAGCAATTAGTAGCGTGCCAGCTTGTTATTTTCAAAACCGGGTGTTCGATTCCCGTACGAAAGCTCTGGATTTGTCGTTTGCGAAGATCGATGGTGCCCATGTTGCTGGCGTGCGTCCAATCGGCTTGGTCCCAGATTTCAATTATCTTCTTTCGGTTCCGAATCAGTATAAATTTACACAACAAAATATACGGAAAAAGTGCTTCTTAATTCACCTTCTTTCCTTGCGAACTCTCCCGGCATTTCCTTAAGGTTCATTAGTGTCCTTTCGAATCTAACTCTCCTTTCTTTTCTGCATTAACTCTCAACAAAATATTTTTCTGTGAATATTTTGTTTTATTTATAAAACGGAAATCAGACCCTACTACACTCAATTTTTTTTTTTAATTTTAATTCATATTCCCTTCCCTTCCCTTTTACTTTCCTCGTTTATTGGATGGTCTAACATTATATTTCTTCGACAAGATCCCATCCTGTGATTTCTATTATAACATGCGCAAACGTTTACTAACAGCTTAAATTAGTATTAGTCAACTACATTTGTGGTTTTGGAATAATTTTGATCACATAATACTTAGACACTAGGCAAGCTTTACTAAATAAGATTTTGACGTGATTCTCTAACAATTTAACACGAATTTACATTTCCGTAACGCTTTGTAGTTATTCCCGTGCTGAGTGTTGACGAATGTATAAAAATATTGTATATTTGGGCAACAAGATAAATAATGTGTTCTTAAAGTGTTAATAATAGATTTCTCCATATTCATTCATATTCACGTGCGTTTTTAGCATATTATGCGAGATGTACTTAGAAGAGTCAGTTAAGTTACTAGGTTAGTTAAGTTCTTAGATCTCTGTTGAATATAATATAAAATGTATTTATCATTAGAAAATAGTTAAATTACAATTACAAATTGTAAATTCTTGGAACACCCTGGCTAAATAAAACAAATAAAGGGATGAGTGCATATGAATGGCAATAATTATATCACCACCTATAATATACATTCATTTCCGTCGGTTCAGTTGATAAACCGCTATGGTATTTGAAATAAATAATTAAATTCCTGAAAATAACTAGCTATTGAAAGAAATTAACTTTCAAAATAAATGACATAAAAGAGATTTTTACGTTGTGAGAATACCAGATATTCTCCTGTTTTGAAGCGTTGATATTTGAATGTGCACTGCTTATTTGTTAATTCTATTTATGCAAGAGAGCATGAAGGTGAACGGAATTTTTCTATGGATATCAACAATACGAATCTTTTGTTCATACTGCTACTGCATGTTCTGTTTTTTCTTCTACAGTACAGTTACTGGAGAATGTTGTGAGTAACATGTCTGAACGTTGGAAAGTGAGATTAAACATAAATCAAATTTTGTAGTAAAAAATAATACCTTTATGCTCAAAATAACTTTTAAGTATATTGGATAGAATAACCTTCCTCTAGGTAACGGTTGGGTTTTCAGTGCCTTCCAAACTTAGCTGCTGAATCTGCATGCCTGACAAGCCACTCACAAAAACTGTTGCGAGAACTCCTGGTGGCGTGGTCTTCAAAGCACGTTCAGGTGAAGGAAAACGTAAAACTAAACCATTTGGGCCGAAGACTCAACCCCTGGCTTTGCAATTGTCTCCACCAGACCGGCCGGCAGTCCAAACGGCGCGGCCACCGTCGCCAACGGGAACGGCGCCCCGGGGAAGAAAAAGCTGCTCTCCTCCGTGCGCGGGTGGCTGCTTTACAAATCGGCCCTGGAGCTCATGGACGACGTGAACAGCCAGCACCAGCCGCGCCCCCCCGCGCCGTCGGGCCCCAGCCCCCGCGGCAAGAAGCCCGCGCCGCTTCGCAAGAGCGGCGCCGCAGCCAGCCGGCCGCTCGCCATGCGCCAGGCGTCGAGCGTGGGCCACCTGGCCACGCTCGGCCGCCTCTCCATGCCCAAGGGCGCGTCGGCCTCGCACGATGCCCTGGCCACGCCCCCGCGCCGCCCCACGCCGCACGGCGACGACGCCAGCTACGGCGGCGGCACGCTCGTCAAGCGCAGCAAGTCGCTCTGGAAGTTCAAGCGCGCCAAGGACGACATCCTGGAGGGGATGGCGTTGTGGCAGCACCGCTCGCTCATCGACGTGAACGCCGCCGTGGAGGCCGAGCTGCCCAACGGGAAGGCCAAGGCCAGCCCCGGGGCCGCCGCTCCCCAACCGGAGGACGCCCCCAGGGAGAGCGCGCGCGCCACGCCCCAAGTCCCCGACGGCGCGAACGGCCAAACGCCGCGCCGCCCCAGAGACCTCGACGACGACGGCCTGCTCCAGCAGTCCTTCTCGTCGGAGGTGGACGACGACACCGCGACGGAGAGCAGCGGAGACGACGACTCCAGCGACAGCGCCGACACCGAGTCCTGCATCGTCGTGGACGACCACATGCGCGAGTCCTCCCTCAAGAGGCGTCGCCAACACGACCAGCAGCAGCAGCAGATGAGGAGGCAGGCCGAGGAAATGGAGGAAACAGATGCACCCGTCAACGCATCGGGAAGCCTCCTGCCGCGCACGCGACTCGTCAAGCCCAGGCCCAGGCACGTGCAGAACGGGCATAACGGCGTCAACGGGCATAACGGCGTGAACGGGCACGCCAACCACAACGGCGTCAACGGGCACGCCGTGGTGAACGGGCATACCAACGGCGCGCGGAAGGCGCCCAGACGCAAGACCCAGCAGGACGCCAGCAGCCCGACAAGCGACGGCGCCGGCGACGGCCTGCTGCAATACGGCCGCTCGCTGCAGAAGCGACTCAGCAAGCCCGATCGAGGCTCGCGATTCGACCAGAAGTCGGAAACGACGGGAAACCGCTGCGGGCCCTGGTACGACCTCTGGGGCATGGACCCTTCCGTGGTCGAGAGGCACTGAGCCCGCGCTTTTAACCGTTCTCTTCCATCCATCATCCCATGTTAAATACGTTATAGTTGTTTTATATTTTATATCATCGTTGCATCCATATTTGTCTAGTGTTTTTATTATCAATCATGTGCTAAATATGTTTTATTATATACCATGTGCTAAATGTGTTTATTGTAATTTCATTTATAGTTTTTTATAAATGTATTAATGCACTAATATTAGAATTTATATGACACTAATTCGGACGCGTAGATTTCAAATGTATTTTTTATTAATGAGAAATGAGTATCGTAGCCATTTCATGAATGGCTACAGAGTACTCTCAATGGTACTATATTGTCAGTGTATAATTTTAATGGCATATATCTGAAATATAATCGTTGTATACCATGTATTATAATGTTTGATATGTATGTAATCAATGAATTTTGTAATGTGTATCAGTATATAATCATTAAATATATCTTGCATTTATAGCTAATGCTTCATTATCAATTACTTTCTTTCTATTTTACACAAAAGATATTTTATCACATTTTTTCAAGTTGTATGCAATGTATTGTAATCTCACCTATATCGTTTCTTGATATTTGTGCCTTGATTACTTCTTGGGTTGTATAAGATATTTACTGTCATTTTAAATATAACAGTGTATTCCAAATACTTGTTTTCTCTCTAACTAAATTCCTTTTACACACTTGTGAATACTTTAATTATTAACCTTATTTCTGCTTTAAGAGGTTCGGTTAAGGTATTTTACTTCCTTGTTAGAATGTCTAATCTTTGACTGTAAACATTTTTCCTGTAGTGGCATATTTACTACTAACATTCAATTCCTGATTTCATTTTACAGAACCAACGTATTCGCGACGGTGAAACTACGAAAAACTACGACAAATGATCGATCTGCTCCCTTCATATTTTAATGCTCACGGTGGTGGAGGAATGCTTGCTACTAGGACTGTGGTGCTGGTGGTGGTTCTGTGGTAGTGCCTTGATTGACAGAGGAACGTTATATTGGATCGAAGCCTATTCCTTAGGCAACGTGGTGTAAATATGTTATGCCTAGTGGTGTGCAGCACTTCCTGATTATTTTGTTATTTATATTGTATCAAGGATGTTTGATGTTTTGGCTTGGAGAGAATGAGAGTTTTATTAAAGATGGAACTGTGATATGATGTCTAAAAAAACTACCATTTCATTATCTGTCCCATCCACTAACTTCTTTTCCTTGAATTGATCATAACAAATAGTGTTTTAGTAGCTGTTTCAATCTCACTGTAGTTTAGTCAGAGCCATACTAATTTATTTCATAATAATGTAAAGTTACGATATTTAATACTGGGTTTGGTGTTTCCCTCACCATATTCAACATTTACTATACCAAACACGTGACAATTTTCAAATGTAGTGCCTAGATATATGCATGGTTTTAGAAATGCTGGAACTTGAATTGAAAGAATGAAGTTATCAAATATTTTGAATTGAATGATTAATTGTGTTGTAAAAAGTTGGAAAAGATATTTAATATACAGGCGTTTACAACACATATCACTCAGTCAGTGTATTATAATGAAATTATTTAATAATTTTAAGAGATTTTTAATTCAACAAAGTCGTTAAATTAACATTAAATACTCAGTTTGTAAAATTTTTAGATCGCGATATGTTACATTAAAACGTAAGATTAAAACTACGCTTCTGTAGAGCAATAACGCAAAATTAGTTAATAACACGTAGGTAATACCTACCACTAAAAAATACGGTATGAATAATGAAGAGCTCTTCTCATTCTCCTGGAATGTCTCCTGCGTGTTATGTGCAAGGTAAGAATATTTATTATTATCATTGTACGTTGTATCGGGTTATTCCAGTTTTTAAATAAGAATATAAAATAAAATTCAACAAGAATCCCAATAATCATTATCACAATATAGAAAAATTGAAGGATTTATATAAAATTTAATTTGGAATCATTTAAAGAGTTGTGATCGAAAACATGCAAATGCACGAAATCCATTTTGATGGCATCGTTATATTTACTGTTGATGTCCATCTTCTCACTGGAAGTCAACAATGCCAATTTATTTTATATAGCATGGATTGACTAATGAATGTGAGCTTCGAATTAAGCTCTAACGAACTGGTAGTTTCATAATTTAATTTCATTAAAATAATAATAAATTTTATTATGTCGTTTTTAAATTGTGGAATGAAAGAACTGAAAATTTTAAGAACAAACAAACTGTTCATTGATTGATTGGTGAGTCCGGGCGCGTTAACATATAATGTCGAGGGTCCCGTCAATGTAGTGCATGTTTTATTGCGATAGGTGGCGGTGATCATTCCCCCCTGGATGGCGAGATTCTGCTCCGATTTACCTGTCGGTTTGCTATATTTTCTCCAACATGTTTTTTCACACCAGCGGGCCGCCGCCCCAGCCCGGACAAGTTCTTAGCTCCTGATTTGTCTGTGTGGTTGTGTAGTGCATGTAAGTGTTAATGTGTGTAAGTAGAAGGTGAGAAAAGGAAGAGAAAGAAAGTTCGCGCGAGGTCTTTGGCCCGGTGGTACTGCTCCGGCAATCGTCTGATGATGATAGGATAAACCTCCGAAAACTACCGATCAGAGCAGACAGACGCTAGAAATCATGTACAAAATATAAGCAAGTTTTTGTTTTTCATTCCTGATTGCTAGATGTTGATTTAGCCGAGATTGCTAAAGGCATAGCACACTCTTGGCAAGGGCATATGAATGACTTGAGTCGTTTCGAATCTTCATCTAAACCGTGCCTTCTTAATCTGCGCCAAACGTAATGCTAAAATTCTTCGTTTCACAGAGGGCGCTACTTTAACGGCAAAAAAATGACTTCAATTCGCTACAAACATCGAGGCGCTTCTGTCACTCTACGTAGTATATTCTAGCTCGTTGGCGGCACAGACGTTGACGGGGAATATTCAGCTAGGGTTGCATAAGATGTTAAGGCCCCTTGGAAAGCTCTAGTAATATAACTTATCAACATTACTATGATTTAGCGCAAAAAGTTGCAAAAACGTGCTAACGGAGCTTCCCCAACAATCAAAGCGCGAACGAACGCGACGACAATGGGAGAGCGATTTGTGCACAAAATTACCGTGAGCATTAATGGGTTAAGGTAGTTGTTGGGAGCTGACTGAGAAGGCAGCGGACTGTTAATATGTCTCGGTTGAGCTATTACCCAGCTCCTAACTTACCGTAGCAGATTTCTTATCAACTCGGAGAACCACCGCGAGCCGGTAGATATCGCATCAATTGGGCAGCAGGAGAATTAGTCGAAACACAAAACATTAATTGTACACATTCTCGAAGGCGAGTATGCAATTATAGTATAAACTAGATTGCTGGTTATACAGCGAATTCTAACAGCAGTATTTAATATTTACGTTGTCACGTAAAAACGACAAGTGTGCAGAGAGCGTACAAGAGCATAAGCTCTTGTACGCTCTCTGCACACTTACGCTCAGCCACAGCGTTATTTCTCGCCCGACAGTTAATTCATTTTCTGTGAAGTTTCCACTTACTCTCCTCACAACATGATGGACAGCATGATATTTTTGTATATCTCAATACACCCGTTACCGTTTTTACGTGAAAACGTCATTCGTAACTAACTAGACAGAGTTTAGGAAGAAAAAATAATATAAGATTCATATAATGGATTTATTTTGCCTTGGCGAATCTTTCAAAAGTTCACAGCCTCTGAACTGGTTGACGAGATCACCACCTCAAACTAGTACAAAACAGCATATACTTTTATCGCATTATTTATAACTGTTTAAATTTTTTTTAATTCGAAAAATTCAAAGAACATTATATCTACGACATTATTTTAAGCATTCCTTGTTTTATTGCTATAAAAATTAGAGCCGTTTTTTAGAATTTTTATAATTTACATTAACGTCGAACAGAAATTGCTCGAAAACTACTGTATTTTGCCAATAGTTGTTCATGACCTTTTCCTTAAGAAAAAAATCTTTATAATGAATACTGCCCGTTTTTTGTTAACTTTTTGCAATATTCAAAAATACCGACTCGCCGGAAATTGGACTAGCACCACTGATTTTAGCATTGTTTATTACACACGAGAAAAAATTAAAGAAAATATTGGACATTTTTTGAGAACGTAATTGTTTAAAAATTACCAATATTTCACGCGTAAAATAACTCCAAAACCTTTAATCTTGTCGAAAAAAACTTACATGATCATATTGTCTAGGTAGTTTTCAGACGAAACCGTCTAAACGGTTTAGAGGCTAGCGTTGACAGGCTGACAGACGTTTTCCCGTGAATTAACTTTTCTGGATCGATGGCTCACAAAACATGGATTCTGTCTACACAACGTGTTAGAGGAAGTAATTTGCTTCATATAATAAAAATGATTTATTCTCATTTTGTAAACAAGGTCCGACAATAAGATATTTTCGGTCGAAAATTGCGCACGTGTACACTGTACAGAGCAGGGGGAAGAATACCTTGAACGGGGAGAGGGGGGCGCTAGCAGACTGAAAGGCCCTTCTCTATACAAAGTAAATTGTACACCGCACGTGAGGTGCCCGGGGGGGAGAGGGATGGCGCTGGTTAAGAAGGGAGGCGGAGGATGACAAATTTACAAGAATTTCATTGCACATACGTTTTATTAATATTAAATGATATGCTACGTGAAATGAGGAGATGAAATGTGAATGAAACAAGATTAAATACAATTAATATACAAAATGTATGTTACGACGTCGATGTTCCTTCTCATCGTGATGGTAACGTAGTGAACTTGTGTCCATGGGCACACGGCGTGGCCGAATACCTGATGTGTGGCTGCGGCTTGCGTGGACCTCAGGGTTGCTCCTCTCCCGGGCGAAGCAGGAATGCAGGCGTCCCACACAGTTCGCTGGTCGGAGAGTCTCCACGGCCCTAGGTAGGCCCTGGCAGCAGGAGTGCGCGTGCGGCACACACGGTCTCGGTGTGTGAGTAGGGTCTGCTCTTACCGCACTGTAGTATCCGCCGATGACAGATTCAGTATGACTACATGCGGCGACAACCCGTTTATTGGCTGCTCGTCGAAGACAAGTAGCGTACTTAATTCACTGACGAATGTGCCGAAGGCAGTGTTTTCACTGCGCGAAGCGCATTGAGTTATACTACTGAACTCTGATCATGAGCACGGAGACGTGCTCAACGGAAAAGGCACTGGGCCGCCGGTGTGGCCTGTGCCCCCTCGTGGTGGTTCTCGCCCGTCTCCCTGGCACAAGTGAAGGGTGGCGTTGCAAGCCAGGAAGCTGCCAGCCCTTCGGTAAAGCGTGGGGAGCCCGCCGTTCGGGGAGCTCATGTGTGCGCGGGCGCACATCTGCGAGGAGCAGCCGGCCTCCGGAGTGAGGAGCGACCACCCGCCTGTGCGCGAGGGCTTTGTGTTGTGGACGGAAACGTACACTACTTTCACTCCGTACGAAGCAAAGGTCGCGGAGGAAGTAAAATGGAAACCCCATCCTTTCCTCTGTACGACTCTTTCGAAAGTCTGCTTTGTAGATCGTGTCTTAGTCTTGACCGGTTCGATAAAAACTAGGCTAATCATCGAGTCCACTCTCAACTTCCCTGGTCCTTGTGGTCATACCTAACTAGCATTATCTGATATTGGTATATTTTAATCTTTAATCTCTAAGATTAATATCATTTAAGTTCTTACTTAAGTTGTTTCTGTTTCTGCTAATCTACTCAACGACACACAAAGTACCTGCCTAAAACTTTGCACTGAGTTCTTATGATGCACAAGGTCAATTTCGAGATCCCTATTAGAAATTCCCGCACGATGTTGTATGAGCTCAAATATGCAAATTTCTCACAGTTAGTATCCGAAAATGGCTCATTTTCCGAATATATTGGCTTTTAGGTGTTCTAAGCGTATGGTCGTCAGACATAATGAAATATTTATGGATCTTCTGCAGAGGTTTTCACGTCAAAATTCGCCTATACTCTGGCGTCGATTGCCTATTTTCTAATTGCAATTATTATTTCATCTTTACAGTTTTTAAATACTAGTTCCTAAATTTTACATATTATAATGCATACAATTTACGTTCCCTGCTGTTTTAAGCTATTATTTGTCTTATTAACTTGGTCTCTTATGTGCTGAACGGTGTAACATAATTCCCTTCATCTACATAATGTGCAAATCTGTCGCTAACCACATTTCGTGGCAGTGACGGCCCCAGTCAAAAAGCTGCATGATGCCGAGAGGTCGCCAGGACCCTTAACAGAAATCGATAGTCGACGCGTCCTCGAGTCTCCCGCTGTCAAAGAGTAATTACACTGGAAGCGGGCCCTCCTAAGACGCCCGCCTGCCCGCCCGCAAAGCGCTGAGCCGCCTTCCGTCCGTGAGGCCTACCTGCACCCCAGCAGGGGAATGAACGCGTAGCCTCTCTAATTAGCGGCGTCTTCTGGAGGCGCAACCTGCATTAGCATACCTTCGGAAGGTGGATCGCGTAGAAGGGGACGGGAAGTGCGGGCGGAAATTGCTAAAGGGGTCGACGGTGTCTCAAAGTCCACTCCCACCTCCTTGTCAGCTAGGAGCTCATGGTTCACGAACCGAAAAACTGGGATGAGCGATACACAGGGTATCGTCAATTTCTCTTTAGCGATCTGCGTAGACTGTGTAGCACAGGTGACAATTTCTTAGATAGCATGTAGCTTGCTGAAATATCTATCTTCTTTTAAACTGTCGTGTTTGAGGCATACCAATATTGTGAATAAATTAAAATGACTCGATTTTAAATAGAATAGGATTTGAATTTTTCATTTAATTAATTATAGATATTCTAATATGGTAAATAGTGAATTATGTGTACATCTAATTTTTTTATTAATATTTATTTACAGTAGAATTGCACAATATGGTAGTAAGGGAAGATGTAGCAAAATTGCGAATGAGTCGATGAACAGGGTCACAAGTGAATCAAGAGTCCTCTCCCACCTTCTTCTCAGAATGAACTTTATGGTTCACGCACCACCAAACTGGAGTAGCCAATACACTAGGTATCATTGTCGATTTGTAAGTCTGTATTAGATTTCAATGGTATTTGTTTCCGTCTCCGAGCAGCTGCTTCGACCGGGGTGTCATGGAGCACCATTTTGTATTGGTATTTTTGATATTTCGCATTTATTGATGAAATGCGTCTTCTCTGTTTCACTGTAATTGCACAGCTATTGAGGCTAACTAATATTGTAAATCGCATTTTTAAAAAATGTGCATTTACATTTGACAGAATTTTAATTTTTTACGAACTTTTAAAACACAGAAATGTAAAAGGTTATATTTACTGTAAATATCTTTTCATTTAATACCTTTATTAGTATTTCAGTATTTCGAGAGCGCAAGACATATTGGGGAGATTGGGTACAGGAATACATTGCAAAATTACTAGAAGAGTTGATGGACAGATGGACAAGTAAATTGAATGATCCCTCCAATTTCCTTCCCAGCATGCAACTTTGGTTCAAGTACTGAAAAATTGGAGGAATCTTTTAAACTAGGTGTCATTATCACCTTATTTTTATTAATGTCTTAGCGAGTTTTCATTGACATTAGTTCCTCCTGCGGACAGCTACGTGACTGATGTAACAGACAACATCATATCCCAAATCTCTTGGTTAGCCAATAGCATGCTGAACTGGGTCTCGTCTGTTAAACCGCTCTTATAATGATATTGGAGCAAACCAAAAATGTGGATATTTGAAATGCGTTGTCACATTTCGGAGGGAGGGGGGCAGAGATAGATCCAAGGAAAAGTTTCAAGGCGAAGACATTTATGAGTGCGCTATTTGTCAGTGTTTTGCTTATTCTGCAGTACTACGTAATAGTTTCATATTGTGTAAACGTTTTTCGTATACGAATAGTACAGCAAAATATAATTTGTCGTTCGCTTACCGCAATGTAATACTTTCCAATTAATAACCAGTAAAGATATAACATTTTTAATCGTAAGGACTCATGGATAACTCGTTGAATCCTGTGAAACCTTTGTTCACTTCAGCGATGACGATTTCTTTGTGCTTCAGTACTTTGTGGGTCTCAGTGGCGACATTCCGACGTGACGGGAGCACAAATCTGCAAAACAACACAACTTTTTATCAAGAAATTAATGGGAAGCGCGTGTATTTAATAAGCGAATATGAATTTAAATCGTTATTTAAATCAAATTATTTTTAAATATTGCTGATTTAAGTATACATTTTTTACCATAACAAATCTATATTTTACTTTTTAACATCGATTTCTTTGATAAAATCTACAAATTAAGGAATTTATATTATTCAAAAATTAATTGTTCAATTACATTTTCAAAACTCTTTCTCAAATAAGCGCATAGTTTTAATAATATTTGTATGTGACAGAAGTATAAAGCCTGTTTAATTATACTGATTTAAAAATTGTTTCAACTATCACCGTAATGATAGTCTATATGTATTGTGACGACAGTCTATTCTGAATTCTAGCTAATTAGCTTTAATCACCTATATTGTTTGATGAGAATTTTCAGCATTATAGTTGAATTGTGTGAGCCAATTTTTGCACATGAATAAAAGCGAACAATAGGGTGACGCCAATTGAAACAAATCTTTTTTTCAGAAAGGTTTCTCCCCAAATGATGAGAGATATTCTCGATACTCAATAATACTTACGAATCTGTTACATAATTGAGGTGAGAGATTTCATTGTCAAGAGCTGTTACTTTAACATGTGAATTCGAAATGAAGAAGAATATCACTCGCATCCCTATGAAACAATAAAGTAAGAAATTATCATCTATCACCACAGAAATTATCATCAAATCTGGTAATATTAACTCCAACATTATCAGAAACGGGTCAGTTCGCCGATGATTTAATATTTTATTTTCTGACATGCGTTTTGTCCAAAATATGATGCAATTTATGTTATAATTCGCAAATGTTATATTTGAGTTATTACATAGTTTTTGGTTGTGGGTAATTATTATCCCGAACTATTTACTCAAACTCTGAAAATTTAGAATACATTTAGGAAATATTTGTCGTATTGAAGTTTTACGATTCCCGGTCGGAGCTACAATATCATTGTAATTTTCATTTTAAATTGTCTCAATGTCTGTATCTCTGTGACGAAGAAAATCTTAGGCCGGCGGAGTTAGTAGTTACGGTGAAGTAAGTTTGGTAGTTACGGTGAATGAAGTAAGTCATGTTTACAAGTCCCCCTTACCTCTCAAGCCTGCGAATTAAATTAGGTCCAGGTATGATGGACACCGTTAGCCAGCCGTCAAAGTCCGGCAACCGATTCAAAATGCCAAATACATAAATACAATAAAGTCTTAGTATAATATATTTTATTTAGGGTTATTATGGACCAGTGCAAAAACCCCGGAAATTGTCAACATTAATTGTTTTAAACCTAACTGCTTAGTCCCTGGACAATTATTTACAACTTGATAGATTTTATTTACTGTAAGAGAAATCTTCTTAATCTTGATAATCGTTGGGATTAAATTGCACCAAAATCAAGTCCCTATAAAGTTTTTGTAAAAGATTTTTAATTTTAAAACCTCGACCTGACCTCCGCCTGTACATTGTTATTTCCGTATATGTCTCCACATGTTCCTTATGTCACCCCAAAACTGGTGTTCACGCACAAACCATCTGTCTCAACAAAACGTGTGTAATTTTGTCAGGAAAGCATGGTTTTAAGGACCTAGAAGGCATCGATTTCGATTTATGTTCGAATAGTATTTGTTTTGCAATAATTTGTTTGTCAAAACCTGTGAAAATAAATTGAAACTTTACTTTTTTCGTCTTAAATCTCTTGGATGCATTATTGAGTGTAGTTAAGGAATTATACCTTTTATTGCTAGAGTTAATATATTTTAAAAGCTGTTCTTAAAATTAGATAGACTTAAAAATTTTCAAAACAATGAATCCTTTAAAAAATATAAGATACAATTGACTTTGAAGTAATGTTTGACCTATTCTCAGAGTTAAAACCATTATTCATTCATTTTTTCAAATTAAAGGAATGTTAAATATATGCAAATGTTGATTACGTCTAAACATATATGAATGTAGTGCTTTTTTGCAGCTTTGTTTCATATAGTAAACGTAGAATTATGATTAATTAGGGGACATACATATGAATAACGAGAAGAAAACTGTTCCGTTGTATGTTAGCAACATATGATGATAATAAAGGAAAAAACAGCAGAAAACGCCTTCCACACAGAATAGTTCTGCCTGCATTATAACAGGAACCATTAAAAGTTTAGGAGCACTCTGAAACAAAACATCAGTATCATTCAGAATCAACAATAGAAGACCTGTAATAAGGTTGTACGTATTGTTGATGTAGAGCCAAACGGCAACTCAACCGTGGATAAAACAAATTACATATTTTCAAACCACAAGAATGTTACTTATGTCAAATGTAAGGGAAAGATAGAGCACTAGCAATCCCCTTTCCTGTAGCGGATTTGCGTCACTAGCAACATAGATGGGATTCAATCACTTTCTGCAGGATAATCCTAGCAGCCGGTTGCTCTGAAGTTTTCCGTGATTTCTCCGGTCAACCTCAGACGAATGCTGGAGCAGAATTCCCTGTAATACTATATGCTTGAAATGCTTATCTGTCCTACCTGTAATAGACCTCCACCCACTATGATACACCCATCATTACAGACAGTAACCAGTTTCGTAGTGTCAGTAATATTACTACTAATCCATGGCCTTCTATTAACTGCTATCACTGTTTAGTATAATAGTTGCGAAGCTTCTTATGATTGTTTTCATCCGGAGCAACCTCACTGTTCTCAGTTGAGATCAAGAGGCAGCACCATTTTGTTGAGGTGCAGAATACATATTGGCATGCTGTTTACATCTTGTTTGCTTGATAATATGTGATAGCGTGATATAATTTTGCTGCAATGAGATGAATCAATCTCATATTATTTATTATCGGCTCTTAGCTCAAATGCTTGCCATCTTGTCATTATCGAAATACGTTGACATTTCCGTCCTGCATTCATTGATGTTGGTTTGTTTGTCCTTGGCGCGTCAGCCCGTGTACGGGCCACGGCGTCCCAGCGGGAACCCGGCCTCGCGGTCATGGGTTAAGGGGGTACGTGTGGTTGACACGAAAATATCCCTACGCCGTATACCAGTCTTACCATGAGAAATGAGTTTTCTCATCGTCACACAGCAACATACTCTGGAACATTGCAAGGAAAACGCCCACTATAAGCTTGCCTGACGGGAATCGAACCCGGGGTCACGTCATGGACAGCGAGACGCTGACCAATAACCTATACCAATATATAGCTGACGAATAAGGCGCATACATTGATGCACTATTAAAATGCCAACAACATACAGAAATTCGTTCAGTGTATGTAAATTGTAGCAACAATAAAAAAAATTCCCATAATGTATCCTTCTTTAGGTTTACTATACAAACAGAAAGGAAAACGTTTACAAAATTGTTCGTGAATATTGTTGTGAAAGCACATTTGCAATGAGCTGGCCCCAATAACGTTTTGTTGATTACTTTCTATATGGTCTCGTATACTTTTTTTGAACTTTCGTCGTCTGTTATTTCAAGATGTTAAGAAAGATTATGTCAGTAATTACCATGTAAATGTTGATTTATGCTACTTTATAAACTATCATATTAAAATTGTAATTAATTCTATCATTGTAACTTCAGGGTGTAGGACCGACATCTCAAAAAAATGTTTGTGCTGTTTTCCTCGATTTATAGAGTAAATGATGAGATGGTCCCTTGTTTTGCTTCGGCACAGAAGATGTAATTTTACCCTCTCAATTTTTTGACAGTACCTAATAAATTTGTATTGTATAATAAACTTGGCATGGAGGACATAACACAAATGGACCTCGGAGAAAGAAATGTATTGCTTGGTCCGTAGTGGCCCATACGAGAATAATAATAATAATAATAATAATAATAATAATAATAATAATAATAATAATAATAATAATAATAATAAATTTGGAATGGGTGTTTTATTAGAGTTTACCATTAATATCTGGATGTTATGCACATACCTACGTGCTGTTTTGAAAGTGTTCTAAAATTTTAAATATGAAAAAGTATGAAGGGAATAAAAGCATTCCCTTATCTCTCGAATCCTTCAAGACAGGCGCCTTTTGCTGGCCACCAGGCGGATGAATTCTCGCATTACAGCTTCTCAACTGTTATACGAAACTAAGCTACTATTTGCATCGGTATGTCACTTTATGCGGGACAAATAGGTAAATAAATGAATGTAATAGGTCAGTGAAATGTTTACAATGTGAATAGTACATTGTGCGAGATGGTAGCTTCTTATTATAACATTCAACTGATTATCGGCCTCGTCCTAGCCATCTCGTTTGATAATTCTTTTTATATAGTCCTATCGTAAATAACGAGTCTTTTAGGAAGAGATATTTTCATCATCTGCCTGGGATGTGGTTTGTTTCTACACATGTATTATCCACGTATGCCATCCATTCTTCATAACCTTTCATCATTCGTGATCACCACAAACGGAAAAAAGACTAACCACCTTTCTGTGTGACAATGAGGACTGTAATAAACGCGGAATATTCCTTTACTGATACCCTACCTTCCATAAGAAATTTAGTATGGCAATAATTTATCATTAAGGATCATCATTGATATCAAAACTTAACAGGTTAAGATATTGTGCTGAAAACATACCAGAAACGTTCCCACGAAAAGAAATATTCCGCTAAAAGTTGAACAAACAATTTCGTTGAGGAGGATGAGCAAGGGTAGAACTTGATGCATAGTGACGCCCAACTGCAGGCGAAGCAATCGAAATACTCGAATTTCTGCAGTCATAAAAGAGATTTCAAATAAATAGTTTGATTTGCATATCTGCGGAGGCCATGGGGGACGGTAAACCCCAATACAGTATTATTACTTTTTCGCCATTGAGAAAAAGAGAAAGTTATTTAATACTGCGAAAAAAGCGGCGAATTTTTAACGTAATAGTAATAGTAATAGTAATTGGTAGTGGTGATGGAAGTGGTGGTGGTTGTGATAGCGATAGTGGTAGTAATATCTTTAATGTAGTAGAATTTTTTCTAAAACGAGTGACAGCGATGGCGGTCGTGACTGAGGTGCATCGTAAACCCAAGATTAACCGAAATATTAAATGATATTCCTGAATTTTGGACTCCGTCATGATATACCAACAAAACATTAATAAATTAGTAGTATAGAAATAGCTTTATTATTAAATTGTAATAATAATAAATGCGTTTTGGGTCAAACTAATGTTTAAATATATCGCGTAAATGTTGATTGACTTCTATCACAACAGTCGACTGTTTATATTGTAAAGAGAACCGATTCCTTTGAGGCGAACGAAATTTTTCGTGTCAAAGGAACTGAATCTTTCGGCTAATGAGCTGGAATACGTATGATGGAAAAGATTAGATGTTAGTTACTACACAGCAGATGTACCTTTGTACACTTTTCATGCTTAATTTCTTTCTTCTTCAGTTTTATATTTATCAAATAGTTTATGGATTTAAAATTAACACCTAAGTGTTGCCTATAAAGTATTATTTTCTCATGATTAAATTAATTTTAAACATACATGAAATTAATTTTTTAAATGGTGAAAGGTACAATACTAGTAGTTTCTCTGACTAGGGATAGTTGTACTATTGACCAGTTCACACAAATCATTATAATCAGTTAACTGTAACTTATTTTATTATTTAAACTAAATTTTAAGAATGTAATATGATGTATGATGTATGTAGCACACCAGCAATAAAGATTACAGAAGCTGTGGAAAATGGACTAAATAGATCATAGCACATGAGTATACAAACCGTGTGAATCTGAAGCTAACTTTAAAAAATTAAATTTTATAAATTATAGTTTAAACAAATCAGAGAGTATATATCACGTATAAAAACAAAAGCCTAATGAGTAATACAAATTTAAAAAAGACAGCTATTCTTCACTGTCGTGAGATTGATCGACAATAAATAAAAAATGGTTTGCATACGAACTGATCCACCCGCCAAAGATGGATTTGGATGCTTGAAGAAAATGTCGGTTTTATGATTTTTATCTATATCATATAAATTGCCATTTTCCCTGATAAACCACTCACTTGTAGTTAAATTCTTTAAATATTTTACCTTTTAACTCTAAAATCTCTGGAACATAATGCTTAACAATTTTTTGTCGCACAATCTTGTGACAATGAAATCACCTTTGCTTGTAAGAATCTTTTTGAACTCTCTAAAATAATAAAAAATAAAAAGTAAATAACCTGAAAGGAAGTACCGTAAGAACAGTACATGCTGGTCAAAGGAACTCGTACAATATTTACTCACTTTTCACAAAATCAAGCATGTTGAATATGATTTTTTTTTCAACTAGTAAACATCATATTTCATCTAGAATGTCTATCTTACATTTTGGTAGTTTTTACTACGAAAGTGAATAAATATAATTCAAGTTATGACCTAAAATAATCAGAACAAAATACTTACTTTTGACTTTTGCAAAAATACTTCTATTTATACACAACACTAATGAATCTTTTCAAATAATGACAATACTTGCAGCAGTTCTGGGAGCAGGATTATCAACTTCTGAAATTTATCAGTAATACGTACTCCGACAAGGATTTGTTAAAGGTTCAACAAATAAAAAGTACACCAGTTTTCCCTATTATCCCCTTTCTCGTCACTGGTGCTCGGCAATAGAGTTTTCTGCTGAAAATTCGCCGTTTACTGGCGCACTATTACATAACTTTCTCTTCTTTCTAACGAAGTAATGGCTAATAAGTAAAAATTGTATGTGTATAATTGAGCTCATCTCAATAAACAGATTCATGTCAATAAACATTGTCATTGTTTTGAACCAAGTCTCTTGTAATTTATGTTGAAACCAAGCACATAAAATTAGTCCTTGGTAATGTATACGAGATATAATATGAACATTTCAGGCATTAAATTATAATACTTGTTTTGGAACATTTACTTTCTTGGATATTAGGTGTTTTATAAAACTTACCATCAGCTGTGTTAAAGACGATAAGCCCATATACTGCAGCCGCTGCACATGCCTTTTCGTCGTGAGTTGCATGAACATAGAAGAAATTTGTTTAGATGAGATAAAATGAAATACAGAAATAATTCATATTCTCTTGATCACAATCAAAAATTAATCTTTCAAGAAGACTATTCCCCAGAGCAAGCGGTGAATTTAGTTTTATTTATTAACTCTACAGGCCAGAATATCGATCTCTAAGGTGAGAGAGAGTTCTTATTTCGTTGATAGTGCGTCATAGGCATTTTTCAGAACTCCGTCCTTCTCAGAACATGTTATTATTTTCAGATGTTAGAGCTTAGTGTTCATGCCAATAGAATTTATGTTGTCGTCACAATAGTACTCTCAAACAGACCGTCCGTGGCGCTACATCCTGCGAACTGGAAAGCGTGTGGTCAAATTTAAGGCTGATACAATTTTTTAACACCCATCTTGTTCTTATTACTGTGAATTATGGTAGTTTTATAAAGATTTAAAATGTCAATGTTGGTAAATGTGTTTTTGTATGTGTGTTTGTGTGAGAACACTCAATATTCACTTTATGAAGCAAGATAATCATAAAGTCAAATGAGACTTTTGATATATTTGATTCTCATGATATATTGTTCTCAAAATGTGATTCCTCAAAATACTAATAAAATAATATTACACATTTAGCAAACAATCAGATGTTTGAACCGTTCACCGCCCCATATTTTCTTTAAATTTTCTCCACATATGTAATAAGAAACGATAAGAAATATGACGCTAGTGTGCTTTTCGGGTATTACTCGATTTTTATGATGATTGCAAAAAACTTTTCAAAACTACAAAATTGAAAGAAGAAATGTATGCCTCAGACGAAGTCGGTTGAACAAAATTAACTCTTCAGTCATGTACAATTTTTTGAAAAAACGAGTTTTGCGAAATTTCTGCTTGAAATGGATTAAATACATAGAGTTTTCATAGCAACTTAGGGTCACGAGAAAAATTGAATGTCTGATATGAAAAATAGTTAATTTAACTTTAATTTTTATTTCCTATTGAAAATGTGTATTCTCAATGTATTGATGTATTTTTTTTAAGAAATCCACAAAGCTGAATAGAAATTTCGCAACAATACCGCATCGATTGAAAAGCACTTGAGTAGCACTTGTTTTGTTTATGTCATCTTCTCTCTTCCGAGAAAGGACGCCCTTTGTTGAAAAGTGTTTATCTGAAGTGTGGGTGTTAGAAGTTGGTAATGACGGCTTACAACGAAAGACATCTCACGGATGAGCAGCCAGAATGTTCGTAATTATTTTTACGTCAATTGCACATATTCCAATTACTGTAGTGATATTTTTAGCCAAGCAAATGCACATAATTTTGACAACGCTGGGCTGGCAACAGTGCGTTGCCTACTTCTTGGTTTTCTCTTAATTTGTTTCGTCTGTATCGGTTTAATTGGACGTTTTCAAATATTGGCTGAGGTGTTAGTAGCGCAGAAAATGCAATATTTTAATATTACTGTATATTTTAATATAGCTGTTTCCAATAACGCGAGAAAGTAAGTGCTGTTGTAGCACGACTAGTTTAATTCCGTCACATCCGATTATTTGTTTCACGGCAGACAAACATTGCATACGGTAAAGTACCTAAAGTAAAATCCTGGACATGAAAAAAACTGCACAGATATCCAGTTGACCTGACGATCAGTGCCGAGGGAAAAACTATAGCATTCTTTTGTATAAAACACGAAGCGGTTGTAAATGTCTAAGTTAAACTACATCACTCCACGCAAAGATCCACAACATCGGGTACCTCAGGGGGTTTATTTTCTTACAAAATAAATGTTTTGAGAGACTTTTTTTTCATTTTTCGAGTTAAAATAAAAATTTGCCTCTCTAAAACTTTACGTTCAAGAGTTCGAAAACACTGATCTCTAGAATTCTTATTTTCTTTCATATCATTTTTTACACGTTTTATTAATAATGAATAACTCTCTAATTGCAATATAAATTTCCACAAAATATATAAAAGGTCAAGATATATTGCTTTAATACGAAAAAATTCATACATACCCAGTTTATAGCAGCTACTGCGAATACTATTTTGTAAAGTGCGTTACAAGAACATAAAATTTCATCATATCGCTCCTTATATTCACCCATTATCAAGACTAAACAGAGGAACAAATATGTTTGTTCCTTCGTTGTCAAGTAAACACATATTGAGGTTGAAATGAAGCAAACGCATGGTAAACGCACAGATACTTTAGTTGTGTCTGAAGAAAAAAATCATTCAATTATCCTTAATCGTGCATATTGTATGTATATAAGAGCATGTTAAAACATGTGAAGGATCTGAGGGATTCGATTGGGAGCTACGTTTTAAAAATAGAATGCAATCTTAATACTCAAATACTACAAACTTTAAGACCCCTAAAGACACAGCATCGGGGCGCATAAAACGTATAAAACACAATTTCGTTTTGATTCTTGATTTTTGTCTGTTGGCTATACTTCATATATAATACATTCTCGAGATTTCTCCTTGATCAGTAATTATATTAATTTGATAATCTCATTTTTTCTTATTCATCTGAAAGCTTATAATAACCATTGTATACACTCTAAAAGTTATTATATACATTTTGTAAACTCTCAACTAGTTAGCAATTGGATTTGAACCAGAAGTGCAAGAGAATGATGTAGACTGTCTTTCACTACGTAGTTTTCTAATCTCTTTGATACAGGCTACTTTTTTGATAGTGTCCCATATTCTCCACTGCTACCTATCAAAGTCTAAACAACATTTTTTTCACATTTTCTCAACTTTGCTCTCTCTCTTAATAGTAGAATTGAAATTAAACTTTAAAAATAATATTGCAAAGTAAAACATGGCCCTATTTGACAATTTTTATTGAAAAATTTGAAGCCATCGTTAAGAAAATATTCTTTGCTCTTCTCTGAAAATGCGCAATTTTGAGCTCATTTTCGCAGAAAGCTACTGAGTTTTCTAGAAACTTTACAGGAAATCATTTGAAGCACTTGTACTCACAAATTCATTAATACATAAAAATCACACGCTGCGTAAGTATTAAAGACGCGAGAAATAATTCAATGGCAATGTATTTGTGTGATTTTTAATCACCCAAGTTGCGTTTACGGAATGTAATTCAATACATTTAGCACTGTCTGTACTAAAAGTTTCAACAAAAAAATCTGAGTATTTTTTTAGAAAACGTTGTTTGTGCGTTTTTAAACTAATAGTAATTTTGTAAAAAATAATAAATTGTAAATAATAATAAATCATTGTTATAAGTGTAGTTGATTTTGTTGATGCATTAATGGCCAATAATATGCTTTGCAACGCTGGATCTATTTGTCTAAATGACATTCAACATCGTTGCAAAAGGAACAACGTGAACAAAACTTTGAAATCTGTTATCCTCAAACTCATTACCGAGAAATTGTCTCAAAATTAAATAACTTCACAGCAAATATTGTTGAATATAATATTTATTAACTGTGTCAATTATCATAATTTCAGTTCTTATTAAATATAAAAAAAGCTATTTTTGTATGAATTTTTATTTAAGGGGCTAGAACTATGTTTGAAAACTGTTGTTTAAACGTTTCTAGAAATGCAAAATTTTGACCTCATTTACCTTTGACATTATTTGAAAATTAATAAGAGCCCTTCTTACAGCCCGGAGCAATGTTTACACTCCAAATCACGTGGGTCCTGTTCAGTAGGACGACAAGATTGTGGCGAGTAAGAAGATGTAAGTGGACGTCAGCATTTGACCGTGACACATTCCCTTATACCTTCGTCCCCTTTACTTTATTTGTAGATTTGTTGAAGGAATTAGCGTGTTACAAATAATACGAGCATTTTTGTACCATATTACGACACTTTTCGTCATTTAATACAAGGATAATTGACTCAATTATCCTTCTAAGGACGACGGTACAGATTTTCTAAGTCTTTGAGTCTCGTGTGAATAAAATGTCGTCCAGTTTCTTGTGATTCAATGAACAATTCTGAGATACTACTCCCTTGAGTTATTGTTTTTTTAGAGATGGTTTCAAATTAACGTCCACCTTCCGTTGGTAGTATTGAATAACCAATATATCCAATACCAATTCAACTGTATTGATCTTCGTTTCTGTATTTCCCCAAATAACGCTTTGAATATCCACCAGCACTAAGAACAAAATTAACGACATCATATTTTTTCCATGAAGTACCAGCAAAATTATGACCAGTGCTGCAATGTATCCTTCGTATACTTATCTGCCTTTTTGCTCGGAAGCTGTGAACATGGGGACTGCCAGGAGCGCGTTTCCCCAAGCAGACAAATGCACAATTCATATAAAAGAGCAGTTTTATAAATATTTAAAAAGCCCGCCAACACAACAGTCGGGGGAGTGCCGCGCGCAAGACAAACGATGGGAGGGTGCATGGGTAAGCGCTGCAGCACGAGGGAGGACGCGCGTCAGCCCCACAGATGGAAGTAATGGCTGCCGCACATGCAGCTGAGGGCGATTCTGCCGATTAAGACTCGCCGTAGCTTCTACTCGTAGTGCAGATATTTAAGTCTTGTTTGTACAGAAGAATTATACACAAGCTTGATGAAATACATATTTTAAATTTCCAAAGAAATATGTTACGTCCCCTGGACTCATGTCACCTAATTAATTCATATTCATAATTTAAAAGAATTTAGAAATACGTTTTGTCTAAATTTACGCTTTGTTAGAGGGCATGCGAGAGTTATTTTAGTAATTCTGTCAAAGTGGACTTAACTATTGGTTAATGATGGTTGAGAGACTTGGTCTTAAAGTTCTGCAGAAGAAAAGCTTGATGCATAATGATGGGCAGAAAAATTCAAAATATCGGTAGAGGTTATAAACACTATTTTATACGAAGTCCTAAAAAGAGATAATATTACGACATCGAAAGTCGATAATTCGCTCAAGTCAATTAGTGTGTAGTTACCATTTGGGTTTACGGCTGTTAATAGAGACAATTTTAAGTCGACGGTATTTTTCAAATATTCATAAATAATATCTAGTTTTGAAATTTCCATGTATTGTTCTCACGTTCTTACGGTTTCGTTTCATTAATGTTTCTAGACGTCCCTCCCGGCAAGCAATATTCTTCGGATGTATTGGTGTGGTATCTCCCATCTTGCCATCCATTGCGCCGAAACGGTTCTGGTTGTGTACGGATACATATTGCACATGCACTCTGGACATCCTTGCGTGGTCTGCTACTCCACACATCCTTGTGTTTCCAGGAGGATTTTACTTGGGGCACCTAGGCTCTCGGCCTTTATCCTCACCCCCCTCGGGCGTACAAGTGCACCTGTTGACTGGCATTCACATACGCCACATCGCAACATGACATCGGGGGCGCCTCCCTATTCCAAAGCATGAGAAGGAACACCATAGTCCAGGGCGCCCTGCCAGCTCAGGGCTACCAGCTGTCCGAGCTAGCACCGGAGTCTAATTAAGCGCTACTCACAGTGCGCAGGGACAAACCCTACTAAACTTCCATGAGTATCGGGCTCTGCCACGACGAAGCCAAGTGACCAACTACGGGCCTCTAGGACAAACACCCAGGTGACTCGAAGGCCAGAAACCATCTCCTCACTGCGTTCCCTTGACACAACGACGTGAGTTTCACCGAAATATAAAGCGTAAGATTTCTATGGTCATGTCGGACTTCTTTATGTGAGTATGGGATGAAGTCCCGCTCCCAATCCTGCCCCAAAGGTCGACGAGTAGATGACCAGCTGGAAAGTTATCGTGCAAGACCGAGTAACCAGGAGCCTCGCACTGCCTCCTCACTTCTCGCTTCTTTGGTGCTAACGATGTGAGTGCCGTGGAGAAACCAGGGCCCGGTTGTACGATTTTAGACTCCGCCAAGAATCCCAAACTCTCAAATCGTCTGTTCTCCCTTGCAGGGATGCTTGACCGGGCGAACACTGTGAGCCTATTAATGCTTAGTCCGATTTAGAGGAACGTAGCTATACCTCTCATAAATGGCCCTTACATCACCACGCCTGCTGGACTTAATCGCACTCATCCGAGGTACTGTGAAACGGAAAGCAATGAGTACTTCCGTACACAATTCAATCAAGTCCACTTTTGGACGTGTTAAACATATTTTGCAATTAACTTCCATACGCATGACCTTTCAGTGCTTAAAAGATGTATATCTCAATATTGAAAAAAAGGCTTATAAATTTGGTAATCTTGAAACACTCAGCACAATCCGCTGAACCTAACGACCACCAGTAACAAAAGCAAAGGAGGACTTGAAGAAATAATTGTCAGTTCGCCTATGCATCATCAAGAATCTACCATGTAAATCTGTATAAGAAGTTTTGCAGCTTTACGAGAGCAATAAGCTAAATATTAATATTTTTAATTCAATTAGGTATTTATACCAACATATTTTGCAAATATTTGTTACACAAGCATTGAAAATAAAAAAAATTAGGTTTATTACACAAGAAAGGTTTTGTTTTACTGTTTCCTTAGAATAGCCTAATAGGTAAGAAGATCTCAGAGAAAAGCACCTTCACAAAAATAACTTTTAGAAACATAAACCCTTTCATAAACATGCACGAAGAAAACAAGTCACACAGTTTTATATTACGTCAAAATAATTATTCCATGAAAGTAATTGAATATGAACCTTTTTTAATACTTGGATTATTCCCATTACAGAATTTTGAATTTTATTTAATACAATTGTGTTATTTTCTTTATTTCTATCAAGCCCTCAGAATGAATGGTTTTCTTTTCATCTTCGATCACGAGGTCCCCTTCTCCTTACTTTTTAATGCCTGGTCAACTGCGCATTTTATCATAGTAGTTATTTCATTATTAATCACAGTATTATTTAATGTCCAAGATTCATCATTTCTTCATTACGTTAAAAGTGTATTGCATAATGTCTAATTTTGTTGATTTCATTTACTTATATTATTTGCAATATAATTAAATTAGGTCTCTCTTAAGGTTGCCGCTCGTGCCGTCTTCGCCTGCCCGATCTGCTTACGCCTTCCTGGCCCTCGGCAATTTTTGTCGCACGTAATATGTACTTTTCCGGGTTTGGCACCGGAGGCGTTTCTGAGGAAGGCTCAGCTTCCGGGGGATTTCCGGTTCCGGAAGTCTGAAGAATCCGCGGCCTGGGCGGTGTGCCGCTCTTCTAATTTGAACTTGCGGCTGCGCGAATAATTGGGAAAGTTTTATAAAGGGACGGCCAGGAGCGGAGAGAAGGGCGCGGCGCAGGGCAGAAGAGTTTCGCCTTCATTCTGAAGGGCTCGGAAGCAGTGATATTAATTCGTAATGACACGCCCTTCAGTACAACTTTTCTCAACACAATAGAATAATTTAAACCTGAGGTTTTGAATAATGAAGGAATAAGTTAAAAGGAAATGCAATTAAGTATTTTAGTCCTTATGTCAGTAGCAAAATTGTACGTTAATTTTAAATGCGTCTTATATAAGTTTTGGAAAACAGAAGAAGAAACGTGTTGCGGTTCTGTTCTCTGTAATTTTACAAATAAGTGAATATTAATTGTTAAAATACGAGAGCGCGTTTACCGGCCTTTAATTTTGGATAATCTTCAGTGAAATTCAATCCTTCTTTTTTGAGGACTTAAATTTACGGTAACCAGCAGTAAAGTTTTGTAAACCATTTCATAACAAAGGTGGAAATTATTTTTCCTACGAACACCGTCTCGCTTTGTGGAATCCTGGCTGTTCTGGACGAGCCGCATATGTGTCATAATGGCCAAGAAGCCATATAGACCACTTTTTATTGGTTGCTGCTTTACCAACCCCTCATACTTTTCTACTATTACTTACGCTACTTTTCTTGACCAATGGCCTACGTTCCCTCTCCCTCACAGTCAACAGTTGAAGGGAAAGCTCACAGAGAGCAGTGTTGACATCATTTCAAACTCGTCAGCTCCGAAGATATTTATTGGCGAGTAATAAAAATTATTTGCTGTTGAAGACGAGAACTTATGTTTGTGATTTTCTCCAAAACAAAATGCTATGAATTGGCCCAAGCAGGTCGAGATTTTTCTCTGATGATACCTCAAACTCGCGAGATACTTGTAAGGCATTCGTTATTTTACAGAGATTGGCACTGCGTGTAAAAACTAGTGGCGGATTTCGTAATTAATACCCCAACTCTACCAGCATTTCTCCAAGATACCAGTCAAGGAAAGTTGTGCAGGTTAGCAATATAGCGGCAACGCCAGCCATCAGGCGGCTCTACAACTTTGAAAAGGGCAGCAGCATGTTGACCAAAACGCCAGCCACCATGATGTAGATGCTGTTCGTCCCGGGACAACCAAGGAAGAGCCAGGACAGCCTGGACAAGCAAACGCCGTGGAAGCCCCAGCAATCGCCGATGCGCTCTATTGTTCATTAACAGTTCATAATTAGCTTCTTTTAAGTTTATTGAAAACTATTTTTTTTCTGCTCTATTCCTGCTTATAGGAAGGATCAAGGGCAGCGTACTAGCTTCCCGTTGTGCGGTCTCGGAATCGATTCACGGTCCAAGCAAAAATATTTGCTTTCCTTTAAAATCGTCTCAGTTTTTGTAGCAGTGTGACGAAGAACAGTTCAAACAGGCAGCGTTTGCAAGTTACTGGGAAAGGAATGCGTCATATTTGCCCCAGTCTCACTTACCCCCCCCAAAGTGTGAGAATTAAAATTCTAGGCCCAGACTTAGGGAACACCATTAGCTAAGCGGTACAGTCGGACAATGTACAGAATATGCCAAATACATAAGTATTCTATGAAATCTGTGTTTGAATGATCAATGTTGTTTGTGACGTTTCTAATTTACACTCTTAAATCAAATTCATTATTTGAAAGAAAAATACAAAACTTACAATGACACATTTTCATATAATTTTAGAAACTACGAGGTCCAGGTTGTAGTGTGCTAACTTGGGTGTTAACCTAAAACTTTGACTCTCGGTTGAGAATTATGTTAGTTGAAATTAAGTGGTAAAGAAAAAACAATATCTGATATTTTTCGAAAGAACCCCTAAGATTACGAACGTTAAAATTTGACATTAACCCTTCGTTTCTGAAGCGAACTATTTTTCACGTTTTACTGACTGGGTAATTTTTTAACCCACTATTGTTTCAAAATAAGTAACTATATTTTATTAAGTTTATGGTTATATGGATCGAGTATATAGTTCATCCTATTTGCAGATATTGAAGGTTATTTTTATTTTAATTAAAAAATAAAATAAAATAAAGATTTTTCATTTATTAATTTTTAATGCAAATTATTCTTTAAGATAATAGTCTCTTCATATTCCGAATCCTGTCATAGGAGCAATTTAAATTTTTGGTCGTACATTTTAAAAATTGTTGTAATTACTATAGGGTTATAATAGTGACCTACGGCTTCTTCAAAGCAATACCAGTACACGTTTTCTAGTCGTTGTGATGAATTTGATATATTCAATGTGTAAGAACACAAACTGCTAAGTGTCATTTTACTACTATTAAAAGCTTAACGTACAAATACATGAACTGCCCAAATTATATTTTAAAAGTCTCAATAAAGTTTTAGAAAAATAAATGGTGAGGGTGCATAATGTACCCACTCAATAAACGAAGGGTCAATACATTAGAAACATTATATAGAACTAAGAGACTTGAATACGAAAAATTACAGATGTGAAATTAAAAAAGAACTCTTTTGACACGGTCTTATTTATTTTCAAGAAAATACTGTTGTATACTCGTTGTAGCCAGATAGAGTATAAGATAGAAAATAATTATACTAATCACGCTCATACATCAGGCGGTATGTCAAGACGTGAGCCCTCAGCGACTGGTCGATTTGTTCAGCCCACCGCGGTTTCCCTGCGGTCGACCGTATAGTTGTCGGTTCGACACTTCAAATTACGGTGCAATCGCTCCTGTAATGCGACTGTAGCTTTTGTATGCTAATTAGAGAAGCGGTAACTTCAGATAAACGATTGGCCGGTCATTGCAGGGTTTTATTCTCACACTGCCACTAGAAACTGTGTAATATGTTTATCGATTTGCGTTAAAATTCCCTTCACCTTCCTTCCACGCAATTATTTTTTCTGATTTATAAGCCTGATTATTTGGTAGGAGCAACTAAAGAAAAAATCTGTATAGAACGGCATAATTGTATATAATAATTTATTAATCTTTCTTTTTCAATTGTAAAACCTAGCGTGAAGAATCGACTTTATAAAACAACTATTCCCTTTGTTAATAAATCAATAAATGAACATAAGTTATAGTATAAAATATCGAACTTTTACACATTTTTTAGTTAATTTTGTATAAATTGCCTTTTTTCTAAATTCTGTATTTTGAGAGATGAAAGAACGTGTTTCGTAAAATATCATTGCATAAGAATTAATGCTGAAAGTTATTGAATATTAAACATAATGCACATAAAAACGAACCATCGAATTATTTTGTTAATTGCATCTCTTCCTTAACAACAAACAATGAATCGGTTGTGCACTCACATTTATTCACAATTATATTGCCAGTGAGGACCTTTTTTAGACCAAGTCTGTAAATATAGAATTGATGTAGGCTTGTAAAGATCCTTTTAACTCAAATAAGTCAAATATGATCAGAAGGAAAAAAATAATTTCGTTTGAATTTAACACTTTAAGAACAAATTCTTCAGTATAGTTCTTCTTGAATTATTGTTTTTAAATGTCATTTTATAACTTCATTCATTACTTTTATTTTTTTTATATCTTAACTCTTAGTCGTCGTCCTTTATGACGTCAAATCTTTAATATTAAAAGAAAGGTTTTTGGAAAACGGTGATTCATCTGCGTGATAGAATCACTTTAATATAAATAAAATAAAATAAACTCCATAAAAATATAATATCAGACACCAATAAAATTTTTACCTTTTCATTAGGGTAAAATGTTGGAGATTAATGTGCAAAAAATTTTTTTGGTATTTCTTTTATCAATCCGGCTGGGCTCGCTCACGTCGGTAAGTAAACAATTTTTCCCAAATCATATGGTTATAGTATAGTTGTCGCTATCACTGATGAAGTGATAAGGCTTTCACAGGCTCCGAACTCCAAGATCGCGTGTGCAAACTCGACTGAGAGTTATCTATTTTCGGAGGTAGAAAGTCCTCATCCCATGTCACACTTGTGACATGTAAATAAATCTTGACACGTATTAACGGAAAATTAAATCATTCCGATAATATTACGTTTTTATGAAGTCTCACGATCTACCTACGGAAGCAGTGTGGTCATATACAATTGATAACGTCACGTGACAGGGAAAGAAAGTCACATCCAAACACTTCAAGGGACGTCACGACACAGAACGTGTCTGCTTGTATGATCCCTATTCCCGCACCGAGGGTGGGCCTGAAGCCAAAATAAGAGCGTGAACGCGAAACAATTTTCGTCACCATTCTAAATAAAAACTAACTAAATAAATGCTGGAAGAACCCTGCGATTATATTGCACAAAACGAAGAACTGCAGAAAGGTTACACCAAAAATGTACAAAATTAAATATATAAAAATCAATGCTTATTTGGTTTTTTCCGTATTTTATGCGCTGCCGAGCTAATCATTCAATTGGAAAATAACTTTGGCAACTTATTCCTTGCACTTGCGCAAAGAATTTAGGTCTAGTACAATGGGAATGAACGTATGTCTGTGGCACATACAAGAAACGCGCTTTGATGATGATTTTATTATTTTTTTGCAGACTCAAGCGCCCCTGAACAGAAGCTCTACGAATCCCACCGCACCTTCAAGTATTAAACCTGTCTTCGCTGCATATTCTGCGCCTGAGGTTCTGAAATATCGGCCAGAATTAATACTTGAACGTTTCCTCGGACAAATAAATACGATTTTTCCTAGACAGTGTCGAAGGGAATGCATTCCCAAACCTTATAGAGAACGCTTTTACAATAGGACACTTGTCCCCAAAACCATGCCCAAAGCAGGACAAATCCATACTCTCGAGAAAGTCTTTCATCAATTAAAAGTTTTGAAGAGCGTGATTAGCGTAAAACGTGATTAGCAATCACGTAACCAGTAGCATGTCAAGTGTAAAAAGTTGTAACAGCGAAGCATTGACGGATATACTAGGTCACCATATAAAAATCAACTCTCTCCCACTCCCCACAAAATCTAATTGACGTTCAGTACGTTCTCTCTGATACTAAAGAAATACGGAAAGTTAACCATTTCTGCAACAACGCAATCACTATCCAATGTAAAAAGAGTTAAACATGTTTCTGAAAATGTAATTGAATTGTTTTATCTTTTCCCGGATCTGTACCTGTATGTTGTAGTCGACTATAGAAGAAAATTGTGCTTTCCACCTTGTTTTAAATCATAATACATCACTTATTATTATCATCATCATCACTAAATTACTTTTCTAAAGAGTGTTTCAGCAATTGTAGAACCTTGTTCTATCTTTTTATCTTGTGATTTAAAGACACTCAATCTTCGCATTTCAAATTTCGCTATTTTTGCTTCACGCGCACACACCCACACTTTTATTCTATGACCAACCAAAAATGTAGAATGTAGTAAGTGCTGAAAATAGCATAAAACATGACGTCACAAATATACAAACGTACTATATAATCGGGGATTTTTCAATTTTTTCAATTTTGAGATATTAAAATGTAGAATTTATTATAGAACCTGATTAATAAAAGCAAGTGAAAACACATCTGTGAGCCCTAATTTATTTTATGCAAAAATTACGATACCTGTTTGAGTAAAAAGCTCAGCTTCCTTTCTAAAAACCCATAAAAGTCCTTATTGTTTTATGTATTAAGATACTCATCTTTCTTTTTATGTGGGATCCTTTGTCTTAAACAAGTATCCGTTTGGGGTGCAGAAAGTGTTAATTGACTGTCCTCTACATAAAAACAGGCCAAAATTTAAAGTGAAGGTAGATATGATTACATTCTTCATTCTAAAAATTATCAAAAGAATATTATTGATTTCGTTAAAGAAATCATTATTAATGAAACCATCTACAGGAACATGAATGTTCCTCTGTATTTAATCGCAATTGTAAATTGAATCAAAGTGTTTAGTTGATAATGACCTCCACGTCAATGCGACTATAAATTAATTTACGGATCGGTGCGATGATAAATAAATCTATGGTAACTATAAATTTACGGATCGGTTAGTTTTGTATTTTGAACGTCAGTTCAAAAATTTCCTTTTCTGCACATACGAATGTTAATAGAGCTAGTTGGGCTAAAAAAATCACATTTTCATTAATCAGTTGAATGTTGAGCCGCCAACAAAGAAGCTACTAAAATGTTTAAAGTTGATCTTGGTTTCCTCGCCAAGCTTAGAAAGTGAAAAGCAATTGTTTCACTTTCACTTGATATCGGAAACAAAATTAACTCTATATAAAATATTGTATGTATGTACTTGCCGCGACAGCCCGTGAATGGGCTCAGGCCTACCGGCGACGTCCCTGCCTCGTGGCCATGGGTTACGTGTGATTAGCACGTAGACATCCCCACGCCGTATTCCAGTCTTCTCAACCTGAGAAGTGAATTTTCTTATCGTCACACAGAAGCATATGCTGAGACATTGCAAGGAAAACGGACACTATAACCTTGCCTGACCGGAATTTCCAATCCAGGGTCGCGTAGTGAAAAGCGAGCACGCTGACCAAGAGCCACGAGGCTGTCAAAAAATATTAATCGAAAAATTTCATTATGATGACCCAAAAACCATTAATTTTAGAGCTTCGTGGTACCAGAGACTTTTAATGAGTGGGATTCAAAGTAGAATATACAAAAGTTGGGAGCTATTTAACCAGTTTTCATATCACATTAAATATATGTCGAGATATTACTATATTTCTCTAATTTGTATTCACAAAAATTAGATTTTATCTTTGCTGATACATGAATGCACATAAATTCACCTTAATATAAACATAAAGCTTAGAATTTACAGAAAAAATAATTCTTCCGTATGTTGCTGTAGAGTAACGATGCGTTTCAGGGAAAATTGACAAAGAAACTTTAATCTGGTTCTCTTTTTTCTCTTTCATTGTGCAGAACAAGCTAATGTGAATTTAACTAGTATGTGATTCGAAAGTATTCACCATATTCTTTGTTCAGCATCTTTACTAAATCTACTCAACCATAAATCCCAGTAAAACCAATAAAAATGTGAAATATTCTCACAACGTTACAGAAAATATTCGAGCACAAAATAAAATGAGCGTTACCACGCATTTGCCTCCTCTGGTCAACAAATTTTATCTTTTAGGCTTTACAGCAAAAATTTTCCGGTCTGCACATATTCATGCGGCTGGCTTTCTGTGTAAATATGAAGCGGCAACAACAGTTGTCGTGAATATTTCGGCCAGCCGCACTGGCATTTTTTGCCTCATTTTATTGGCGCCCAGAGGCGCGTATTTGCAAAAATTAAAAAATACCTGCTCCACAGAGAAACCCGCTTGCAACCACTATAGCAGTTGTGAAGCCTCTTGCACCCCGCTGCACTGCTATTTGTTCTGAGCCGCGGTTGTGGCATCACTGCAAACTGTTAGAGGATCGCATACAGTAAGGGAAACATCCGCAATTGTAGCCTAAATTCAGAATAGTGTCCGAATGATATTATAAATGACAATTCATTGTCAGATGCCAGATGGTGTCAAAATAGAGATGACTAGGTGCGGATGTTAATGACCTAAATCATCACCAAAAGTGATGGTCGAATTCAGTCGCTGTCTGGAGGAGAATTCTAGCGGCCGGTTGCTCTGATCGGTAGTTTTCCGCGTTTTTCCATTCAATGTCATGCGAAGGCCAGGGCTGTTCCCTAACAAATGGGCCATCATCGGGCGCGATCCTTCTTTCCTCTTCTTTGTCCTATCCTCGCGCCTTATTTACATACAGTTACCCTTACATGTACTACATTACCGCACATGCCGGGAGTCCAGTCGGGTACTCAGAGCCTGTCCCGGGTGGGGTATTGTCTCGCTGGTGGGAGATACCTTGTTGAGGAAACCCCGTTAGCCGGCGGTAGGTCGTCGGCGGATCCAGCGGGTAAAGATCACCGCTCACGCTCGAGAAAAACACATGCACTACTCGTACGGTAGTAATGACCTTAGCAGCTGACGCGCCTGGATTCGTTATCAAAAATATCAACGATAGACGATCTAGCTTGTTAACAAAAGATCCCAAACATGAATACCATTGTGAATTTAAGGTTTCAAATCTGAAACTTCACTCTCTGTGCACGTCTTCGAGAGTTTACAGGAAATATAATTATTCAAATTATCGAGCTTCATGTTCTCACTGCAGGAAGTTGATTCCTTCATGACGAGAGATAATAGTTCTAATCTATAGCTGATTTAGCTTTGCAAATAGTTTTTGTTACATCAGAGCAAATATTTTCCTGTCAATTCTTGCCAAAAAAAACAAACAAAAAAAACCACTCGTATTCATTAGTATTCTGGATTCTACTAGTGCATAGTGTTAGAGAACGAAACCCAGAATTGAAAAAAACCTGCATATAATACATGTCTCTCCAGAGTACGTAACACAGTTTTAGGTGGTTTTGGTTTTAAACCATAAATATTTAAATTCGTTTACAATTTTTTTTTTCGAAAACATACTTGGTGTATAACAAACTTATAAAAAACTAATTAAACATGTGTATAAAAGTTGAATTTTTAGTCTTTTTTGTATTTTCCCGTGTTACAATACTGCCTTTTCATGACACCCTTTTGGTGCACCTTATTCAACATTTAGTCACTTTTTTCGTTGTTTCCTACACCATTCTCTGACCCGGCGGTCGGGCCGCGCCGTCCATCAGCGGACCGAATGAGTGAGTGAGTGGGTGGAGAGAGATTCCGCTGTTTTATTGGGCGTAGTAGATCCTGCGTTCTCCCAATTAGAACGCGACACAAACATTGCGCGGACGCATGGCGGGGCGTGGAGTTGTTCGCTCGCGGAAACAACCGCAGGCTGCGTGAGTGAAGGCCCCGGGACGAGTCTCCCCCTCGAAACAAAAGAGATGCGCTGACTGTTGGTTCAGCTCGTGGACGGGAGGACTCGATCAACTGTTTCAACGGAAAACCATATGGGGCGAGTGAGTGGTAATTGTTGGTTGTTAAGAGCAATTTTCCAATTTTCACATTCTTTCCGAAACTAAGTTTAGTTTGTTAGGATATTTGGTAATTTATTAAATAGAAATGACGTTCTTAAATGGATATATTTTTAAACGTAAAGTACTATTAGGTAAGTTTGTTTTAATCCATTAATAAGTAAATAACTTAGTTCAACTTATCAATAATTCCTTAAAATTATTCAGTGATCAATAATTTAGTTTAAATATATGTTTATTCATTTCGGAATTCTAATCATAATATGATAGTTTATCAACGTCTTTACAATAGCATCCGTTATTTCTGAAAAAAAACTTAAAGATTATATCAAGAGCAGCGGAATACATTTCACTTTAATACGATGCAGCTTCAGATGGCGTCTATCTTACATTTATAAGAACTAGATGACAAAATATGTTCTATGACAAAACTTCGAATGACAAGGTACGCTTGAATAATTGTCCTGCACAACACTGCGTATCCTTATATTTTCATTTGCCTGGTGTACGATTTTGAAGAATTAAAATGATTTCGACCACATTCAAGTACTTACACGTTTTACGTAATGTGATTTGACATTTCATCTGGTTTCCGAGTCAGATTTAACAACAAACTGCTTGTCATTGTTTAGTTTTCATACTTGTATATCATGAACACGAAATTGACACCGTCCTTGCAAATCGAATAGTGATATTTGAGTAGTAAAAATATTATTTTCCGGATCATTCAGTATTTCACTGAATTAACAAGTAGTTTTGTCAGAAGAAAATAGAACATGTAATTGTATAGTATTTTTTAATTCAGATAAAAATTATTAGGTAGGGAGTAATGAATTTTATGTGACTTGAAACATGGCAACACTCAGAATGGCAAGATGGTTGTAATTGTTGGCCATTGTACAAATATATGATCATTTATTATTGAGAAGAAATCGGCCAATTTACAGTACATCTGCAGGGAATTTCAAATACTAAACACATTATTACATCTCCACATTGCTATTGCCACCCCAAATGAAGATGAAGTAACATTTAATTTGTATTTTGCGTCATGAAGCCAACAATCTCAATGATTCATGAAGAGAAGAAATAGATTTTTTTGAATGAGTCAATGAGACCCGGTAGGAAACAGGATAATGTATCTGTTTTAGAATATATATTCACTGCAACATCATATTTCTTTGATTATAAGTAGGAAGAAATTCCATATTTTATGTGCTGGTGCTTGCAGTAAAGAACCTCAGGTTTACGTGTTACAATGGCTGGAGTGAATTTGATCGCTTATTTTACATTTCTTACGGGCGCTCTTGTCTGTGCTTCTACTAGTAGAAATGTTCTGCATCATTCTATGATATCATTAAACTTTGAAAAGCAAATCAAGTATAGAACGTCCGAAGCTATATCTCTTGTTTTGGGATCAAGACGCCACATAACTATTTTTTACGTCTCGGAAATAAATGCAATTCGTATTGAAGTATTAGAAAGTGCGTTTTCTTTAATAACCTATTCTGAAAATAATACAATGGGAAATATTCCATCAACTGATGGTGATGCTTTCGTAATTTTTCTGAATTCTTGTACAGCACAAGCAATGCACGAGTCTCTTACGAAGTTTAAGGCAAATGTTGGAAAACGTATTATTACTAGACAGAGGTGTGTAATAGTAATTGAATCCATGACCAGCACTTGCGATGTTATGAGTATTGCTTCTGTCACGTGGGAAGAAGATATTTTGGAAGTGGCAATACTAGTTTTAGGAGAAGCACTTTACTTGTTTGATCCATTTAGAACAACGTTACAGTTCGTTTCAGAACAATGGACGCACAAAGACGTGAATCGATTCTTCGAGGCTGTCAAACGCGATGTGAACGGGTTTCGGGTGAAAGTGCCCAAGTACTACGTGGCGCCCTACGCCTTCGCGGACGGCGAGTGGATTGGCTCCCTTTGCTTTCGAGGGCGAGAAGTTTGCATGCGCGACGTCCTTCTCAGCCACCTCAACGCCACCCTCGTCCTGGTGCAACCCCTTCAGAAGGGCTTCGGCAGACACTACCCCAACGGCACCGCCACGGGGCTCCGAGCCGAAATCGTCTCCGGCCGCTGTGACATCGTCTTCATGCTGCGCTTCATATTACCAGGGAATTTGGACGTCGTGGAATACTCGAGAGTCTTCGACATCGGGGAGATCGCGGGCGTGGTCCATCGCGCACCGTACATCCCAGAGATTCAGAAACTCATCCTCGCCTTCAGCCCGGTGGTGTGGGCGGCCCTACTGCTCGCCATTTTGTCGTTCCCGCTGGCGTGGTCCCGCGGCTGGTCGGACCTGGGGACCTCCTCGCTCGCGGCGTGGGGAGCGCTGCTGCAGCAAGGCGTGAACATGCGGCATTCGGGCGTGTTCCGCAGAGCCCTGTTCATCGTGTGGGTGAGCTTCTCCCTGATCCTGGCGACGGCGTACGTGGCGGGGTTCACCGTGTACCTGGTGGTGCGGGTGCGGCTGCCGGATGTGGACTCGCTGGAGGACTTCGTGGCCGCCGGACTGTGCATGCTGGTGGGCAGCTCGGGCAACGTGGCGGAGGTGCGTTGGCTGATGTTCCCTATTTAGCACAGGCGCAACAAACGAGCGGGATTCTCGGTATCGTGGTTGGAAAGAAGTCAGTTTCTGACCAACTCCATTACTCTCTCTCCTTTCCCCTCTTCCCTTTCTCCTTGCCTCTATCCCCTTACCCTTCTCCACTTTCCATTCCTATCTCCCCTTTTATCTCCTATCTCACCTTTGTCATATCTCTTTCCCCTCTCTTCTCTTCCCTTTCACCTCTTCCCTTCTCTCTCCTCTTCTGTGTTCTCTTATTTCACACCACTTCCCATTCCTCTCTCCCTTCTCCCTCTCCCTCATAACTTTCCCATCACGCCTTTCTGCTTTCCTTCTCCTATCTACCCTTTCCCCTCTCCGTTTCTTCTTCCTCTCCCCCCTCACAACCTTTCCCTCCACGAGCGACTAGCCGCATTCTCCATCTGCGAATCTATTATTTCCCGACCCGAGAGTGCAGCATTGCGCGTGAGTGCAGCAGGCAATCCGTTTGCACGCATAGGCCTTGGGTGGTGACCGTAGGGCCTAGGGGCATTGGGCATCCTTGAATTAGATCGTAATTTAGTCACTAATGTGGTATATTAAATTCAATATGAAACGCACGTAAACATTTCTTGATAAACTATTTTTAACGTCTAGGGACGTAACCATTGAAATTTACGGTTGCTCTTTTACTTCTACAAATGAACAAACAGTAATGGCTACATAAACGTCTATAACTTCATACATTCATTTACATTTAGTGACATTTTGATATTCAAATTACCTTACGAGGCGCATTTTGTAAACTTATGAATCCATATGTGATGCCAGTCATAATGTTGAAAACATTTCCAAGTACTTAGGTTATATTAAATAACTTTAACTCTGGTAAGGATATCTCGAATGATACATACATAATATATTCATATTAGAATCAAGTACTCAAAAGATAAAATGAAGTGAGAGAGAAAAAATGTTGAAATTGTGTATTACTTATTATTGACTCCACCCTTCTGATTTTATGATAGACTAAAAAAATGAGTTGAAAATCTATCTTCATGCTGCAGATAGATTTCACTGATGATTCTATAATCCCAATAAGTTGCGATTAAAATATTTTTGGAACACTTTATACGTATTTAAGAATCTATTATCGTGAATTATCTACACTATCTACTATCATCTATCATCGTGAATTATCCCCACTTATTAGGTTACCCAATGTATAATAGCAATATCTACTGAAAGAATTCGATGTGACAGAAGACACAGTCAAATATGGACTAAACCTGTTAACAAGGAACAATGTAGATGGCGTTAAATGCTGGTGATGACAAAAGCGAGTCTAACTAAAGACATAATTAGTAGAATTTCTGTGAATGTTCACGGGAGCATACGAGTGAATACGTTCATGGTCATATTCACTAAGGGTGAATAATAGTTCTCTCGATAGGCCTAATAGAGAGAACATATTACCAACCATTAGCGGAAGAAGGAGTATCTATGTATTTGATATAGATAAAAGCCTTTGTGCAATATTACTGTGAGATTGAAGTAATTGACGACTTTGACATCCAGTAAAATTTCATTCAAACCTGTAATGTGTATTTTAGGAAATCATCAATTCTTAAGTTTTAGTTATTGTACTTTCCATTTATTAGTTAATATTTCATAAATGTCAATACTTTATACAGAAAAACTAGTATGGGAAGTGGGCTTCTCCTCCATACGTCACATTCACTTTTATTGTTTTTACGAAAATATATAAAACTCAAATCAAAGGTGTCCGTTGCTACGTTGAAAAAATACTGAGATGATCCCTTTCTCTGCTTCAGTACAGAAATTTAGCTTCGTTAGTGTAGATACACGACTTTTTGAGCCCTGATTTTTTGAGAAGGGTCGAGAGAGGGTTGTTATTTTGACAGAAATAGTGTAAAATCACATCTAACGATCGTATGAAGATGCAAATCATTTTTTGAACATGGAAGTAAAAATTGGTACTTTTCAAATGGTGCTATCCTTGTTAGTTAGTGCATTAAAACATGTATAATAAAAGGATGGACCACAAGTATACACCCGGACCACAGATTATACTTCTTGTCACACGTCACAAACAGGGTTTTTTGCTTTTGGCGATAAATGAATCAATGTAGTAGAGATAGTAAAGTAAAGATGTACTTACAAGTAAAGATGTACTTACAGGAACCAGCCAGGCTCAGCTGAAACAGCCATAGTGGATTGATTAAGGGTAATACATAATAGAATAATGTAGACTTAAGGTTCGTATAGAAAGGGTATGATGTGGCACAGCGATGCTGCAGCAGTGGCGATGGACGTTGGCGGGAGGGTAAGTTCACCAGCAGCTGGGCAGAAGGAGTGAAAATGGATGGATGGTATAGCCAGTGCCAAGCGCTTCCTCTGCTGTGTGCACTACACTATCACACTTATCGGGAGCTTAGAGCATGGCTGGGGATATGCCCCTCTGGTGAAAGATTACTATTTGGGGAAAGCCCTGTTTGTCGACTTAGGGCGGCGCCGGTTCTCACCATCCAGGAAGAAGATAACCGCCACCTTCCGCGGTGAAACATGCACTGCCCTTACGGAACTAATGACCTTAGGCATTTGCTTACCCGGAATCACTGATCAATCAACCAATCGACCGCAGTTGGCGATGACAATTCTTAGGAGGCTAGGGTCACCAGCAGCTGGGCAAAACCGACAGAGAAAGGATGACATCGCTAGTGCCATATGCTTTCTCAACTGTGTTGCATCGTGGAGGTGCAACAGCGTCTTAAAAGTTGCGAGATTGGCGTTGCCTAAGACGATCGCATCTTATGCCGTGCGATGAGCGCAAGCGCGTCAGCTTAGGTGCGCGAGCGCTTCTCAAACGTGAGAATGGCTGGACGGCATTGCCATGTTCGAGCATATGACATGTGTGTGTGCGTAGGTGTGCAAACGTCTCCGCAAAAGTGAAAATGGCTACGTGGCATTGCCTTGGGCGAGCACATGATGTGCGCGTCTGCTTAGGTGCGCATGCGTCTTGGCCAAAGTGAGAATGGATGGATGGCATTGCCATGTGCTAGCCCACGATGAGCGCGTGCGTAGGCGCGCAAGAGGTTGGTAAAAGTGAATTTGGCACACGATGAACGCGTGCGTGCATGCGTAGGTGCGCGAGCGCTTGGCAAAAGTGAGAATGGCAGGATGGCATTGCCATGTGCTAGCACACGATGAGCGCGTGCGTAGGTGCGCTAGCGCTTGGCAAAGGTGAGAATGGCTGGACGGCATTGCCATGTGCTAGCACACAATGAGCGCGTGTGCGTAGGTGCGCGAGCGGCTGGGCGCATGCGCGCGCGAGGCGCGTCACGACGAGCCCGAGGTGTTCGACGATGTGGTGCAGGCGCCGCGTCTGGCGGCGGAGACGCCGCGCATGGCGGCCGACTGGTACACGCGCCGCCCGCACCTGCTCAACGACGACGGCGAGCCGCGCCTGCACGTCATGCGCGACACGCTCCTGACCTTCCTCGGCGCATACGAGGTACTACCGCCCTCACATCCACTACACTACCGCCACTAAGCGGGCTCTACCGCATCATGAGCCCCACGTCATGCGCGATACGCTCTTAACCTTCTTCGGCGCAAGGCCCCACATCCACACCACCGACACTAAGCCAGCTCAACCGCACCATGAGCCCCACATCTTGCGCGACAGGCTGTTAACCTTCTTGGCGTAAGCGAGGTACTACCATCCCCACTTCCACCACATCACCGCCTTCAAGCGGGCTTAATCGCACCACGTGCACCTCCAACCCCATAACTCCATAAACGCATTAACAACGCCAATTTTTACTCTACCACCGTACTACCAACGCACTAGCTCAATGCACCACCACCATCGCTTCACTCGCTAATTTCCAATCCCCAGCTAATACCTCAAACGTACCACATAACTCCGTACCTCCAACATTTTGCCATCACCGCACCAACATCGTTGAACTACCACCATCGCTCAACTCACGAATCTCCAACCACGTTACACCACAAATACACCACTACCACCACTAACAACAACCCCCCCCTGATTTTGTACCTCTAGCTCTCTACCACCACCATCGCCGCACCAGCATCATTGAACTACCACCATTGCTCCATCATTACAGAAGCATTTTCCCTTTCTTCCCCTTTCCCCAGCTTTACATTCCCTTCGAAGGAAAGCGACCAAAGAGAAGGATTTCTTAGCTCTTAAAAATGAAAGGCTTTGATTGTCTTTGAACCTGGGAACTTGGGTATAATAATCCGATACGCCATACAGGAAAGTAACCGTTACATCTACGCTTTGCTTAATGAACTGGCATACCCAAGTTCCGGATTCAAACCCAATTGAAGCCATGCATTTTTGAGAGCTAAAAGATCCCTCTTTTTGTCCGCCTTCCTTCAAAGGGGATGTAAAGCTGGTGGTCCCAAGATGTAGGTTTACTCCACGTAAAAGATTCTCAAGCCTAATAGAAGTCTTTGAGCAAACTTTAATTTGCCTGATCCTTCGCCCGACAGATACCTCCTTTCTCTAGCAGATGGTGAAAGGAGCGTAGCGGAATTTGCATGCTCATGCGGTAGAGCTGGTCGCTACGGAAAACAAGGCGTATTTCAATTCATATGAATTAACATTTGATTCGAGGTGTGACTCATGCGTTCAATTTGTGACGCGTGCGTTCAAAGCGTGACGCTTGCGTTCAATGCGTGACACATGTTTTCAATGTGTGACGCATGCGTTCAATGTATGACGCGTGACTTCAATTCGTGACGCTTGCGTTCAATGCGTGACGCTTGTTTTCTATTTATGACGGGTGCGTTCAATGTGTGACGTTTGCGTTTGATGCGTGACGCTTGTTTTCAATGTGTGACGCATGCGCGGACAGGCGCGTCTCGGCTTCCCGCTGCTGCGCGTGGTGAGCCGCTTGACGGCGCTGCTGGCGGAGGCGGGGCTGGCCGAGCGCTGGATGCGGCTGACGGCGATGCGCGCGGCCCTCGAGTCGCTCTCCGCCCCCACCACCGCCGCCTCCTTCTCCGCCGCCCGCCCGCGCCGCCTCTCGCCGCAGCACCTGCTCGCCGCGCTCTGCCTGCTGGCGCTGGGGCTCGCCCTCGCCGCCTTCGCCTTCGCCTTCGAGCTCCTCTGCAGCAGGTGGAGCTCCGCCAGGCGACGTCTTGCGGACAGAAACGCCCGCTGGAACAGACCGAGATTTTAATAAATGTCTCGAATGGTCTGTATTGTCAATTCATGAGAAATCAAAATTTTCAGGTAATTTAGAAATGGGGTGATTAAATAATCCGGTAACATAAACTTTGATAATTCAAACTCTGATAATTCAAACTGATAATTCGAACTCTGATAATTCGAACTCTGATAATTCGAACTCTGATAATTCAAACTCTGATAATTCAAACTCTGATAATTCAAACTCTGAAAATTCGAACTTTGATAATACGGACAGATAATTTGAACTCTGCTAAATTGGACTCTGATCATTTGACATCTAAAATTGGAAATTTTAAGGTAGTATTTAAAATCTAGAATCTAGAATTCAACTCAGAAGGCATCAATTTTTGTTCCAAAAAATTTCAAAAAATCGGCTTCATGGCATTAGGTTTTTATACATGTTTAAAATTATTTGTTTAATTTCTGTTTATGATATCAATAATATGAATTACATTGTTAGCGCTCATCGAATTAACATTATTAGAAAATGTGTCAGTAAACATATTTTTATGAAAAATGTTATTATTTTTGTAGGTTACGAAATTTCTATAATTGATTAGTACGTTTGCTAAAACATTTCAAGACTGCATCTTAGGTTGAATAATTGTACTAATGATTAATTATAACAACCATATTTCAATGCAGCATCCCAGAGATTCGCATTAAAAAACATAACACTCTTGTCTGGATGTGTCACAAGTGATCAAGTTATGTTACCGTATTATATTAATGGAGATTCTACTTCTAGGCTAATTTAATGATATGAGAAATGAATTAATTCATTTTAAATAAACCAGAGAACAAACATTCCATGACTTTTATTAATATATTATTTTTGTAATGTCTGTCAAAGCTCTTTCTACCAAACTGCAAAAAATACAAAATATTTAACCCTTGTGAAATAATAAATAATAATAGTGTTAAAATATATTAGAAATCGAGAATAACAAAGAAAAATAACACCACATGAAATTGGCACTACAGACGTCAATATTTTTAAAAAAATTGAATAAAATAAAGTTTTATGAGAAGTATCGGCAAAGTTTTGTTTTCATTGTTATGATTAGATTATTATGAATGCACGTTGTCATAGAGTCATGCATGCTAGTTGTCATGCTTTTCAATTTTGTCTAAGTTCTGATTGAGACAACTGAAGTAAACTTTCAATAAAATATTTGCCAAATCAATGAATATTAAATACCGTGCTCCTGATTTCTTTTTCCATATTGTTGTATATTGTTAATAATACTTTATTTTAAAATAAATGTTTAGTATGTGTATAAATAGAATTACAGAAAAAATGCATATAATTTACAGAAACTCTCAAGTATCTACAATTATTATCATCATGTAAATGATTTCTCCATTGGAAAGATAAGTTTTGTTTTAATTCACTACATTTCTATTGATATTCAATTCATTGATTAAGAAGATGAGCGCGCCATGAAAATTTGAAAGCGAATAAATGCAAACTCCTTGCAAACGTTTTGCTATGTAATTTCCTTGGCGAACAGCCCCCCCCACTCGTTTGAAAGCTCAGTGCCTAACGGACGTCTGAATCCTTAGCAGGTGAGTGAATGTACAACTATTTAGATAAACATACGAGTGTGAAACAGTTTCTCAGTTTCCCGTGCATAAGTGTTTACCTGTGAAGTGTTTGATAGAAGCATCAACGAGTTCAACACTGATTTCACAGCCTTGAAATTCCTTACGATTTCCTTCCTCGAATGAAAATGTATCCAGATAATCTCGTTGGCAGTGGCTCTCTTCAAATCGTACGTAATCCATGAGATTAGTTTCTTATGTGTAACAATTGATCTTAAAAAGTTGTCTGTGGAAATGTACTTCGTTACTGCTCTTACAAATATTAAATATTGAACCAAATACTTGAACTTACTGGAATGTTAGCTCCGTGGCATTTGCAAACAATATTGTTGCACGATTTGTCGGCCTATTTTTATCTTGAATTAATTAAGATGATATTGTTATTGACATTTAGGAACCTCAAATTACAATAAATTATTTTGTAAAAGCCGTATGATGTTAACTTTATGATTAACTTAAAGCACCGGAAATATGACTGAAATGAAAGTTTTCTTTGGAATGTACATATATGCACAATCTATAGGACTTTATCTTATGCACAGGTAAACCTAATGATTAAGAATATTTGATTACTTATCAACTGTCCGAACTTTTGCATTTCACAACCATGAGCATGGAATTCTCGTTGACGCAACCATCCCCGCCCAAGTTGTGAGCGATCTAATGACATATGTAAAGTAGTTAATTGGACCAATAAGTTGTATACTTGAGGTCAAGTAGTAGTAGATAGAAGTATTCGTTTTGAAGTACACATTTCGAAAATTCTGCCCTAGTTCACATATCAGATGACTACTGCATCTGTTCTCGCGCCATGTGAATAATTCATTCGTATTACATATCATTTATGTGAAACTCAAGTGCACGCCGAGAATCGGTTTAATTAACTTGTCGTGGAGTACAGGCTTGTAGATAGGGACTATTGCATTGACTACATTTTATCTGTGTAACTGGGAGGAGCTCCAAAATATAAAACAAAATAGAAAATATGCACAACACAATATAGCATAACAGTGACGTTTATTATACATTTACATTTACAACTTTGCAATTATCCATGCTTCGTGATTTGTTTGAACATGATTTTCGGAAACCAATCTTTCACGGTTTCACTAATCTGGTACAAATGGGTCTCCATTCTCATTCAAATTTGAATTAAACTTTACGTTCACTACCCCCTGTAGGCATTGCCTTCATTCACAACTGAATCAATTTTTCTCCTCTGAATAGTGACCGTTCATTCAAAGCGCGCTTCAACTCCTGGAGAGTATCGCTCTTATCTGTGACCCTGGTGGGCTTATTCTTTATCCTGTCCTCATTCACAAATTGACTACCGACCCCTCCTGATCGGTGAATGATCGCGACGAACGACTGTCGAGAGAAGTGGAAGAAGAGAAATCAGTGGTTTAATTTACAGACACTAGACGTCTTGCACAGTATGAAACACCTTAGCTTATACCGCGTCAAACTACCAACATCGAGTTGCGAATGCGCAGGGGTTGAAAAGTGGTACATGCTAAGAAGCTTTATGCTGTTCAAAAATTTTCTAATGGCACCTTTAATAATTTCGTATGATTATACTATTCCTCAATGCGACTACTTTATTAGTGTGCCGCGATCGTGGAAAATTCTACTCGGCCGACGGGCCGTCACTCGCCGGAAAACTTTAATAAACTTGGCTAAACTTGAATAAGCTAAACGGCTTAACTCCCCTGCGGACGGGAGTGTTTCAAGGTCTCACCGTGCAAATGCATGCTTTCCACTCTTGCTCAGTAGCCGGTCTTGTAAGGCTTGTTCGAGTTAATTTCAAACGGTAAGTGTTCGTGTATGACGAACATAAAATGTCACACAGCTATGTGTGTATCGTACTCTGGTGCCTTTCTTCTAAATGTTCACAAAATAAAGAGCGTAATTTACTGTCATTTTAATAGGACTAGGCAACCGCACACATTGCTTCAGTTTCCTTATGTGTTTACATGCCGTGTATGAAGACAAAATTGTCACTCGTGGTTTGTGGCCTGCACACTTCTCTTATCTGTCTCCATGCAATTTCTTTCTTTTAGGTTTTCTGAAAGTTCGCACATACACGAAAAATCCCCACAACGAAGAAAAAGTACGGCACAATAATCAGAAACAGATATCTGCAATTCCACAGAACATTCTTTACCGAGGATCCAGACCTTACTGAATGGTTAGGCGGAAAAGCAGACCCTATGGCCTGAGCCTCGCCATGAATACTTCATTATTATTATTATTATATAATATATTATTATTATTATTATTATTATTATACATTATCACAGTATCTATTCTGGTCGTATGTCAACCACACACAGGAATGCATGACCAGGTGTGTGGTTGCTTTTACTTGCAAGTTTCAGACGGCTTCTGACCCATACGGCATGTATTCAAAATTACACACTTTGCATATTTATATACCATTTCTGGCATCCATGCTGAGACACTCCAGTGCCAGACAGTGTCATTTTTGTGGCGATCCACTCTGTAGCTGATATTATTATAGGCACAGTGTGCACCTCTCTTCCTCACACTGAGATGCGACTTCATGCGGCGAGACGATCATACTTTTGGATTCTTCTCGTTCGATATTTCCGATATGTTGTGCGGTATTAGCGTATTTGATTTATTATCGTTTATTCGTTTCTCTTATTATTATTATCTGAGTTATTATTATTTTATATTATTTTATTATTTTATTGTTAGCCCTTAGATGTTAAGAATGTATCAGACCAGCCATGACGACTGCACGCAGTCAACATCTACAATAAAAGTTAAATACAATTTAAACGTTCCGGTAGTGAAAAGCCACCTTCCTTTTCCGACTGATTGGTTATACATCGACCTCTCTCTCTGGATTATCTCCGGCTCTCTCGCGTTCGCGCAGGCCAAACTGTCGCCCGGCCGCCCCGACATTTAGAAAAAATGGTGGCGCCACTGTAGCCATAAAAATGTTACGACTACTAGCATCGGTTGTGCGATACTATTATCAATCTTCCTGTAAACTATGCTAGGGCAGTTTGGGGAAATTTCTGGAAATACTTGTAGAAGAATTAGTTGTTTCCGGATCTAGACCTGCTTTCTCGCTAATATGGATCTGTTTGTTTTATTTAAACATATATATTTTCAAGAATACAAAACATTGTGCGGAATTTAAATAATTTTAATTTTTGTTTCTTTAGAAATATTCAAACTTTGCGAATCCACCTGAAAACTGTGTATGGGCGATAATCTACCATGGCTAAAGGCTCCGTTTTCTAGGATGTAAAAGTATTCCCTCAGCATTTAAATGTTTATCACAATAGATATTCGCGTGATTTGATACACCCTACACTCTTGCCTGATCGGCGTGTGTCTGTGTTCAATTGGTTGTATGCCTGATTAAAAGACTTGTCGTCTTCTAATACTCAGGTGAACGCGGGATGTTTTGCACTGTCACATCGATGGGATACAACGTGGACTGGCTGCCAGTTTGAAATCAGGACGGTAGTTCGACGGAAAGAAAAGTAAATCTAATTAATGAGTGATATATTGTTGTTATCGTACATCTGCTGCAGTTGCCGTTATGACTATCTTTCATCTTGCGATCGGCAGAGTTTGCATTTATTGCTTCCTCCCCATTTATCATGATTTGTGAATTTGTTCTGCTGCAGTATAAATATGTATACTTTTTCATGTACTGCAACAAAAATGGCCAAGGCCTGTCTTAAATGTGAATGGAGTCTTGTTCTTTAGTACGAATTACGATAAAACAATAATAAACCAAAGATACAGAAACCAACTCCAAAAATCTATTTTTTGGCAAAAAAAAAAAAAAAAAAACTACAGCTTATTGCAGCACATCCTCTATACGGCCACTATCTATGAACAAAAACATCGCAAACGTTTCTAGAATGTTGTTTAAATTCGTTTAAAAGGTTTGCTAGGAAATTGGGTGACAGAAGGCTCATTTAATTAATTTAAAATGTTATATGTTACTGCACTCGTCTGCTACATAGTATCTAAAATTTCATGATCATATTTTAATTAGAATAACGCAGAATTTGAAAATGTTAAAGCAAAATAGTTTAATCGTTAAAAATGTAATTGCAAGAGACAAAAGTTAACGTCAAAATACTCTCTATTGCAAATCATTTTTTCTATAGTGTTAGATAGAAGTTATTTATTTAGTTAAAAAGAATCTGGCTTCATTAAGTTAAAGAGAATTAATTTACAATTCTCTTTTCATAAAACTATGACGCTTCTAGCAAAAAAATTTGGTGAGAGTCTTATTCTCGCGTATGTCGTATGTGTAAAATAGTTTCAATGAAATCGGCTGAAAATGTAATGATTTGGACGATAAAGTTTGCGTGAAATACACGGTAAGCGAGTGATAATAATATATATTCAAGCAACCAACCAAATGCTATATATTTTCTTTCCAGAGCCACGCCGCCGACAGTCAGCGTGGCATCTGCGCGCCCTCTCTGTACGCTGGAGGTCGTTCACATCGGTCTTTCACCCCACCACCCCCACTCAACAGCCAAAATTGCATCATCCCTCCGCTCTGACGACAGCGAAGGTAACGACGTTTACCCTGCGCGACGCCGCACCGTCCCTTACAAGGGGGAGTTCACTATCATGAGGGGGCAATTTCTCCCTCCTCACCGCTCTCCTCGCCAACTCCACTGTATCCGCACTCCGACTCAAACTCTCCGCCCTCCACCTCCGCCACCACCGCTGCTTGCCGCCTGCATTCCGCCACGCGTCACCGCCCGCGCTGCCACCAACACTGCCGCCCTCGCCCACCCGCCACCCCCTGCCGCTCCTCCGCCACCCCACGCCCCCGCCACCCCGCCGCCCCCGTCGGCCTCACCGCCCTCGCCGCCCCGCCGCCGCCGCCCTCGCCGCCGCCCTCGCGCCGCCCTCGCGCCGCCCTCGCACGCCGCCCTCGCCGCCGCCCTCGCGCCGCCCTCCGCCGCCGCCCGCCCCGCCTCTCGCCGCCGCGCTCGCCGCCGCGGCTCGCCGCCCCCTCGCGCGCCCCGCCGGGCCGCCCTCGCCGGCCGCCCTTCCCGCCGCCCTCGCCGCCGCCCTCGCGCCGCCCTCGCCGCGCCCTCGCCGCCGGCCTCGCCGCGCGCCTCGCCGCACCCTCGCCGCGCCCACGCGCCGCCCTCGCCGCGCCCTCGCCCCGCCCTCGCCGCGCCCTCGCCGCCGCCCTCGCCCCGCCCTCGCCCCCGCCTCGCCCCCGCCCTCGCCCCCGCCCTCGCCGCCGCCTCGCCGCGCCCTTCGCCGCCGCCCTCGCCGGCCGCCCTCGCCGCGCGCCCTCGCCGCCTGCCTCGCCGCCGCCCCTCGCCGCGCCCTCGCCGCGCCCTCGCCGCCTGCCACTCCGCCTTACCCTCCCGCCTCCGCCACCGCCTCCGCATAAAGCGAGGGATAATGCCCCTCGCGTACACAGCTCAGCGGCAGAGCGGGCAAGTTTTACGCAAGTTCGTTACGATGTCCTCGGTCGCGTCCCCTACCGCGTTATTACATGCGAAGCCGCAAGTCTGCCGCGATGTTACTCAAGTTGGCGAGTCGCGCCGCGCGGACGGGTAGAACGCGGCGGTCAGCGCCTTCGCCGGCGACGCTCGCGCTCCGCCGTCGCGCTCCGCGTCGCGCTTCGCGTCGCGCTTCCGGCCTCGCGCTTCCGCTCGCGCTTCCGCCTCGCGCTTCCGCTCGCGCTCCGCCTCGCCGCTCCCGCCTCGCCGCTCCGCCTCGCGCTTCCCCGCCTCGCGCTCCGCTCGCGCTCCGCCTCGCGCCGTCCGCCTCGCGCTCCGCCTCGCGCTCCGCCTCCGCGCTCCGCCTCGCGCTCCGCCTCGCGCTCCGCTTCGCGCTCCGGCCTCGCGCTCCGCCTTCCGCGCGGCCGCCTCGCGCTCCGCCTCGCCGCTCGCTCGCGCTCCGCCTCGCGCTCCGTCTCGGCGCTCCGCCTGTCGCGCTCCGCCTCGCGCTCCGCTCGCGCTCCGCTCGCGCTCCGCCTCGCGCTCCGCGTCGCGCTCCGCGTCTCGCTCGCGTCGCGCTCCGCCTCGCCGCTCCGGCTCTGCGGCTTCCGCCTCGCGCTCCGCTCGTCGCTCCGCCTCGCGCTCCGCCTCGCGCTCCGCTCGCGCTCCGCCTCGCGCTCCGGCCTCAGCCGCTCGTCTCTTCGCGCTCCGCCTCCGCGCTCCGCCTCGCGCTCCGCCTTCGCGCTCGCTCCGCGCTCCGCCTCCGCGCTCCGCCTCCGCTCCGCCTCGCGCTCCGTGCCTCGCCCCGCTCCGCCTCGCGCTCCGCCTCGCGCCTCCGCTCCCGCTCCGCCTCCGCGTCTCCGCGTTCGCGCTCCCGCGTCGTGCGCTCCGCCTCGCCGCTCCGGCCTCGCGCTCCGCCTCGCGCTCCGCCTCCGCTCCGCCTCGCGCTCCGCCTCGACGCTCCGCCTCGCGCTCCGCCTCGGCGCTCCGCCTCGCGCTCCGCCTCGCGCTCGCCTCGCGCTCCGCTCGCGTCGCCCGCTCGCGCTCCGCTCGCCGCTCCGCCTCGCGGCTCCGCTCTCGCGCTCCGCCTCGCGCTCCCGCTCGCTGCGTGCCGCTTCGCCTCGCCCTCCGCCTTCGCGCTCCGCCCTCGCCTCCGCCTTCGCGCTCCGCCTCGCGCTCCGCCCTCCGCGCTCCGCCTCTCGCGCTCCGCCTCGCGCTCCGCGCCTCGCCCGCTCCGCCTCGCTGCTCCGCCTCGCGCTCTCTTCCGCCGCTTCCGGCCTCGCGCTCCGCCTCGCGCTCCGCTCGCGCTCCGCCTCGCGCTTCCGCCTCGCGCTCCGCCTCGCGCTCGCCTGCGCTTCCGCTCGCGCTCCGCCTCCGCTCCGCTCGCGGCTCCTGCCTCGCGCTCCGCCTCGCGGCTCTCGCCTCGCGCTCCGCCCGCGCTCCGCCTCGCGCTCCGCCTCGCGTGCCGCCCTCGCCGTCGCTCGCGCTCGCGCCTCGCCCGCTCCGCCTCGCGCTCCGCCTCGAGCGGGAAAACCCGGTTACAAAGGCTCCACGGTAACCTTTGTCCCGCCAACGCCTTGACTGGCAAATTCAAGGTTGTCGCCCGTTCATCGTTGGCCCGGGGGTTTCGGCAATATCTGCATAGCTAGGTCGAGTGTAACAACTGTCTGGAGGAGAATAGTGGGGCTCACTTCCCTTACAAATGAGTCACGGACGCGGGCAGTTTTAGTGTCTGATCTATTACTCATCTCTCTTACTCTTACATACACGGCACTGTCACGCAGGAAGTTCCCAAAGAAGGAAAACCCGATAGTTGACGTGTAGGTCGGCGTCAAATCCTGCGTTTCTTCTGGGAATAATACCATCATATCCAGTACAAACATTACACTAGAGTTCTGTAATTGACCACACCAGTTGTCGCGTCTGGGATCAATATTCTCTCACTCGGGTTGTAAATCGTCTTAAAACTGGTTACTTATGCTACAAGGGGTAAGTGACATTATATTTTGCGAATAGAAAACGTTGCGACACGAGGCCGATACTACCAACTATCCTATAAACTGGCAGTAACCTACAAACAAAATAAAATCACTTTTACCGCTTGTATATTTCACGCAAAATTACCCGAAAACTACTCATATTTTGGAAAAATTGTTCATAACCTTATTTCAAGATCAGCTCGAAGATAATTTTCGTTGTGTCAGCTGAAACTTTGGGGAATTGACAGAAGGAATTTGGGGCGGAAGCTTCCCAAACCATCAGTGAAGCCTGTATATGGTTCAACTTACATTTATTGTATATATTATGTTTATCATTAAATGTAAACTTTAATTTTCCCGATAGTTGTTTTTATGTACTAGAAAAATGTCATGTAAATAAAAAAGCTTAATGGAAAGAGAGATACATAGGGACCAGGAAACGTAGTTCCTTCTTTTCTAAGCTGCGCACATCCATTGATGTAATTTTATATCATGTTGCCGTTTCAAAATGTTTTCCCAGCACAGGATCACATCTTTTTAACATATTGCAAATTTATAGATAATTTCCTTTATTACGATATTACTCCATTTCATTGTGACCTTAAAATGGAAGTTCTTCTTTTGTCAGAAAGCACGTTATACCAACTGAAAGTTTCAAGATTTCCGAATTCTTTCACTTCCTGATTATATAAGGTGTTATTAAATTTTAATGTGCTGTTTATTCTCTTATCTGCTGTCGTTCTCGAAACAGCCTATTACACATAAAAGATGGCTTGCTGATTTCTCAAGGGCACAAGCAGATTTCGAAAGGCCACTTAAATTGTTAAATCCAGTCGACACCCAAATATTTTTAAAACAAAATATTTTAAAATTTTCCCTTTTAAAAATAAGTGAAATGTGCTTCAAAAGCTTTGAAAAACACTCAGTTCCACTGAGCCATTTGTAGATATGATTACACCGTCAAATGTCAAATTGTTAATTGAGGTCAAATTTTTAAAAAAAAAATACAGGGTCGGTTTTTCTGATCAGAGAAAAGTATCTATTCAAATTTCAGAGAACCAAGTGGATTTTGTTCGAATCGAAACACAAAATCTTCAATATCTTCCATTACATATGACAAATACTATAAATTACTATTACAAACACTCAGTAAAAATAGTATAACATCAGGAAGCAATGCTCTTAAAAAAATCGTTTCGCTCACAATACTAACGTGCGCCATTAAAGTCTCTCCACTCGAAGCCGAGTCAGGGCTTCCTAATAAAAATTGCATTTATGTTGGTTGCAATTAGACCACTGGGAAACAAGTGAACGGACTCCACTTCCAGCATCTGTATGGTGTTAACTCAAAGAGAAATAAATCTAATCGCGATAGAAATCTAAAAACTCGTTGTGAGTACTCAATTTACATTTTCTTTAGATAGAAGCTGTAGCTCGTGCTACCAACATAATTTCTTTCGCTAGCATTTCCACCAGCAAGGAGGGGCCCCAAATGAGACACTTCCCTGACGCACTATAGTTCATTCCGTGGTGATAACCGCCGCGCATGTTCGGAAACTTCCAATAAGCCGAAAGTCTCGACAATTGGCGATGACTTGGTGCGTTAATTGCCATACAATAGAATACGAATCACTGCAGCCGACTTTGTCTCTTGCCTCCCTAGTACGTGTTATCGCGGAGGAGCTCGCGTTCTGCTGACCTCAGAGGAGCCCGCAAGGGTATTGGTGACTAATGCAAGGTCTAGTGGATGCATTATATCGATTATACGAGTAAAGAAGTAACTGACTGTTGGCTGAATGAAAGCCAGAGTGCTAAAAAGAAACAAACAAAAAACATACTAGCTTAACGCGTGCGATTTTATTTCACGAAACGAAGAGTGCAATCAACAGATCTAGTGAAATAACAATAAATTTCAGAAAAGTGGAAAATATTAGATATTACTTTTACGGTAATACTTAGGCCCTACTTATTGACCACCTCTTCATGGAAAAATCTGTACAAATTATTTATACAATTCCACAGAGTTTGATCGGCTGAAGCAGTTCAGAACCAGCATTACTGTTGTCTCTGCAGTGCTCCTGACCTTAGGCCTAGGTTTGAGTCCCGAGAGTGGCGGATTTTCGACACGAGCTATATAACTATGTCGAATTTCAGACGGTGTGTGAAAAAGAAATCTTACGGTCGACTGTTCTGATCGATGGTTTTTCGAAATTTCACCAATCAGTAGCAAGCGAATGCCTTAATAAACGAGTCAAGAATGTGCGAGATTTTTCTTCATTCTTTTCTCATCCTCTCACCTTACTTTTTCACTTAAACATATATGTACAGCACTACCACACACGTCGGCAAACCAGGCGGGAGCTTAGAGCTTTTCCCGGACGGCGCGGTGTCCTGCCGGGGGAGATACCTGAAGAGGGAATCCCCGGCAAGCTGACATGTAGGTCGGCGTCGGATCTCACCATCCAGCGGGGGCGAACACCACCACCTCCCACGATTTAAAAAAACATTCACTACACCAACCGGATGAATGGCATGGCACGTGGCATGTCCAGACAAACATCAACCATGCACGAAGCGAGCAAGTGTTTCGCCCAGCTCTTCCCACTCACCGCCTACCGTTCCGCGGAGGCGTCGACAGACTCCCTTCTCTTCCCCCCTCTCCCTCTCCACTACCCCTCCTCCCCCCCTCCCCAGCGCCGAGGCGCGGGCGTCGCGGCGCCGCCGTCAGTCGTCCGCCGGGGAGGGCCCGCGCGCGGTTCTGCGCGGCCGCGCGCCCCACACGTGCAGAACCCTCCAGCTGCGCGTGGGTGACAGATCTTGCGAACGGACGCACGGCAAGGGGTTGCGTCGGGATGGCCGCTGCACGGACTGCTGGTATAGAACGATTCTTATAAGAATGGATCGTATTGACAGCTAGTGCAGGCAACATAACTGAAGATTATGTGGTCTTTTTGTCCTTCAGCCCATTTGACTCTCCTTACTTCTTTCGTTCGTTTGCGGTTGGCTAACTTGTAAATGGCTTCGACGCTTCCGTTTGTGGTGTCCTCGTCTGACGAAAATGTAGTTCGCCAAGAGAAATAATTGAAATGAAGAAGTGAAGTGATACTGTGCTCTACCGTAAAAATATTTTATTAACATTACATTGAAGTTACTTTCTGTGTGATAAGTATTATGTTTGTTTGAAAATGAATCTTGAATGTCAGACGCGTATTCTCGCACGAGGTTTCTGCTCCTGAGTGGTTAAGTAGCGAGCTGTGATCGAGAACATTCCATGGTTTGCGTTTTATCAATTAATTTTTTATATAGTTACACGATTGTTAACAATGAGAAGCCATGATGCCTTATCGGGAGCCATATATAAACATAAACGCTTTACGAAGAGGCGTGGCTGAACAATTGTCGCGGCGGAAGGATACGTTTCTGAATTTCATGTGATGTTCACTTGTTTGCGAACTGTCAATTTGGCCCATTCTTAGACATATTCTTCTACATGATGTGATGTAGGGTCGTGAGGGTGGAGCAAATTACACTACATCTCCATGGTATCGTGACGTAGTGTAGAAATTGTATACTGCTGGAAGACTTTCTAGAAGTGTTGCAAGGATGATAAACATTAATGTATCGTCTGTGTTGACAGAATCAGGCGTGGAGTACAATGTATGCTGCACATGAAGAAAATCTAAAATCGTATGGATATTGATGTTGGTTTTTTCAGTTGATAAGTATGTGATATGCATTTATGTAACAAGTCATTAATTAATTACATACACTTATTTGTTGATGTGAATAACACATTCATAAAACACGTTTATATTAAGATTGGTGTGTTCAGGTAAGTGGTGATAAACGTCGAGATTATAAATAAGAGAACATCTATTGGTGAAGTAACCTTTTTTGGACAGGAGATTCGAAGATGATGTAAATGTGGTTACTACAAAATTATTAGAAACTGGAAATTCTGTATCTTGATTATTTTCTCTTAAAATGTGAGCTTTCTGTACCTTAGTGTTGCACAGAATGTATTGAGTGTACCTAAAGTGTATTACTGTACATAGACTGTTACTGTACATGATTCGTAATGTCAAGACATAACATCTGACAAAATTGCCTATGTATGTTTATTGATGTGTGTAACACGATAAAAGCAATAGATTGTGATTGACATTTCCAAAGAAAATGCATTGTGAGCAACAGTGTACTAAAAAGCGTGATTGAATAGAAACGTAAGTTACGATAATCCTATTTCCGAAAGAAAGTGTTCGTACTTGGGGATAGATATTTGTACTTTGCAATAAAATCCGTTTAAAAAAAGTAAGGGAAGAAATGGAAGTGTATGATGGATATAATATCTTTTAAAATTTTAATGAAATCAGGAAACTTTGTAGGAAAAACACAAATGATTCATTTTGATTTTACAAATAAATAATAATCGGAGAGGTTACTTCGGGATTCAAACACACAAGGATGATGTGCATCGGATGTAATTATAACTAGAAAATAAAGGTGCGACAAAAAAAGTCGGTTCTGAAGCAAAAAATTAGTCAAATGATGTAACGTGATTTTTGCATGAAAGTTTTAATGAAAAGGACTTTTTATTCCACTTCTCTTGATAAAGAAAATTTTGACTATTACGTTTCTAAGTTACACGATCTTTCAGTTGATTATAATAATTTATGTTTCTTTGAGTATTTTAACAAAGCTTTCATTGAGATTTACGAAGTTTTAATTGAAACCTTGTTTTGATAGTTACAAATATTATCTTTTTAACAGCTGTAAGACATTATAATATTCTGCGTATAACCCCCTAAAATTTTCCAGTTTGTTCTAGGATGTCACTTTTCTAAATATCGTGCAATTTTAATGAAACTACATTCAGTTAATTTATTATTGATCCTAAGATTACCATCAGGTTTTGAGACACAATTCTAAGTGACGCGACTGAGGTTTTCATAAAGAGCTGTTAAGTACAATGTATTTATCTTTGTTATTTTCACCTATTGTTTCATTGAACTTCCTAACGTCAAGAAGCGTAACTTTGAATGTTTTTGATTCAAAATCATTTTCATTTTGTATTAAAGAATATTACAATTTTTGCTGTGCTAATATCTTCCATTAAGTTTCTGAAAATATTTATAAATCATCAAATAATAAATGTGAAAACATCTATTGTTAGGCATCCTTAAGAAAATAGGCGTAAATTGGCACAAATACCCCAAAGTATGTCAACACGACACTATTTATGACACCTCTATTAATAAAATATAAGCATTTTACATCTCTACTTATCATGTCTTCAATGTCACTTATTCCACCTTTGCTGAATTGGTATTTTAAATGAATTTTGAAAACAAAACTGTCAATCGACTTATTTACTTTTATAGCAAGTAAATTATAATTTTTTCCATGCATGTGGTTACTAGAAAGCACGGAAATGTTCAAATGTTTTCGAATACATTTTTGTTGTTTTTCTTTGAAATCTGGTTTCACGAATATTTTAATGAAAATAATTAAAAATTTGTTGTATTTGTATCTGTGGTAGTGTGATCAAGATTTTTCAAGTGTTTTGACAAATACGTGATCAGAAGAATACGTGTCTGTTTTCTGGTAATTTTAAACCCCCCAGTTTCTACTACGAGATTTCACCATCATTGCGATATTATTTACGATTTTATATGGTTACGGCAATGCAATGGATTTCTAGTACTCCCACGATCTCCCTACCGTTTATGGCACTATTTAGAAGCGTTTATTGCTGAAGGATGATGATTAATTATCTTGTCTTCCAAGGGAGGAGCGTAGTGGTAGAGGAAGCGTAATGGCTTCCGTCAACTCCGACACCCCGCGCTTCATTGCTGACATTTGACAAAGCACTTCACAGTAAATGTCTCTTACATCGTTTCCTGACGTAAATGTTAATGAAAGAGAACGTGGAACTAAAACGGCAACGAATAATATTCAGTTCTGATATGTTCTGGAGAACATACTAAATACCGATGCATTAAAATAAACAAGGAAAACGGTGCAATGCCTTTTAATGAATCTCACTGGTTCTATATAATCTGTTCATTTAGTTACTAAACCCATAAACTAATATACTTATCCAGTTTACTGCAGTTTTTGAACTAAATTGATAGACAAATATTTAATAAATTAGTTTGTTGTGTTCTATATTTTGTTCGTACAAAATTTATATTATATTTATCAAAGAATATACTATCGTAAAATGATAAATCAAATTAGCCTCAACAATTTCAATATTTTTGTGTTTTGAACTGTGGGTCTAAGAATTACTAGAAGTCTTACTTTTGTACTACAGTGGGTTTTCTTTTCAAAGCAAATCAAAATACATTTAAGTCGATCGCAAGTTGATTTACCTTGCATAAGGAATATAAGAAAATAGGATTTCACTTTTTTATCTCCACTTATTAAAAATGTTTATTACTTAATGAATTGATTTAGTACATGATCATTAATGGTATTATAAAACATTTAGGTCATTAGGAATGAATACTTCAATAGTTGAAAATACTGTTTTTATGACTTTTTTCTCACTCTTTATAAAAAAAACTGCAGAAGCGTATTATCTATCATCTCAGGTCTAGGTTGGCTTACAGAAACAAGAAAATGAAAGATAAACTTGATTTACATGCAGGAGAGTTCTAAGCATTTTTGATTCATTAACTCTAACTAAGATTCTTTCCTCTTTTGCTTATAAATTGAAATATATATGTAATTTATCATTTAATATTTTATGTTTAAGTTTTAAATTCTATTTATAATTGAATTAATGCTATCCAATTTTTAAAAATCTTTGAAGCCAATGGTCCGAGACAGCACAACTGCATATGATCGTATTTTTTCCCTTTTCCCGGGATGTCAACTATTTGAAGAGCCTTTAGGAGTTAATAAGATCTGTCACAGTTATATTGCAAATTTCACCATCTGGTCACTAAAGGCTGTTCGAAAACTTGACTGTCTCCGTAAAACAAGTAGTTGGAGAAACTGGAAGTACCGGGAGGTCCGGGTTGAATATCTAGCCGATGCAGTCACTTTTGTGAACAGTGAGGTATGAATAGTAATTACTTCATGCTAATAAGGGGTCGCAACGTTGCTTGACAATTGCGAAACGGAAAATATATGCCCACAATATCTCGAGTGTTCTGGTAGTGAAATGTACAATAATAATAATAGTTGAATAATATATACTTTTTTTGCTCGCAAATACGCCGACTTCGATCACGCGTACATGCACCCTACATTTACCAAGAAAAAAAATACTATCAAGGTAGCAGGTGCATGTAATTTTATGATGGAAGCAGCGTTAAGCTGGATTCCATTTTTATCCGACAGGGTTGTTAGCTCTGGGGGTACGGAATATGAAATGATGATGGTGATGATGGCAATAATAATAATAATAATAATAATAATAATAATTATTATTATTATTATTATTATTATTATTATTATTATATACACTCGTGCCCGAGGCGGGACTCAAACGGGCGATCTTCTGCTCCGAGACCGCTACGGATCTATGGCCTTCTGATTAGCGAATAATATGTAATAATAATTATTTATTATTATAAAATATAACCACATAATGTGAATATGATTTAGAGGAGAATGTCATAATTATTAGTAACTCCTCCATACAGTGTCTCTTTCACCCTTGGCTAATACCGAGCTCATCGACCCCGGGTGCTCTGGGCGACAGAGCATTTTC